>CAUYQG010173336.1:0-13860 GCA_963574415.1 Tarsius wallacei
GCCCCCCCCCCCCCCAGTAGCTGGAACGACAAGTATATGCCACTATGCCCAATTAATTTTTTGTAGAACAATTGCGATGTTGCCCAGGCTGCTTTAGAACTCCTGGGCTCAAGCGATTCTCCCACCTTGGCCTCCCGACATGTTAAGATTACAGGCATGAGTCACCATGCCCAGCAGAGCAAACAGTGCAATTACCTTAATATACAGCTATATATTTTATATATAAATATCCTAATGTAAATATAAATATATAAATATTGGGATATTTGTTTATATATAAATATCCTAATGTGTCTTAAAGGTAGGAATGATAAGATGTTCCTTTTGATACAGGAGATAAACACAGTTTAAAATGTGGCATAGAGGTTTTTTAATCTATTCATTACTGCATTTTTCACTGAAATGGCCACCACACTTTAATGAATATATCTCCAGTTCTCCTACATTCAGAAACACTCCAATTGTTAAGATGCTGATAGGGATCAGGGACCAACCACTGAACAAAGTTCATGTTTAACGATACATTATTCTGGCAATGATTAATGAAACTTCAGTAAAGAAGCTTCACATCAGGGCACCCTGTAGTCTCCAGAGTCACTTCCAAACAGTCAACAGATCACAATCCAAACGAGGGCTGGGCTGGATAACCAGTCATGTACCTTACCCTACAGTTTCAAATTCTATGATTTGGGGGCTTTTTTTTTTTTTGCTCCTTCTGGTTGATCATTCAAAAACATCTCAGCATATGTGGGTCAGACTCTCCCACATCCAGCCGTTATGTGCTAAGGCATCCTGGTAGACAGAGAGGCCCAGAGAGCTTCCTCACAACAGGGGTGGTAATGTCCCCTCTCTTTTCCTTATCCTCTGAGCTCATGACCTGGTCCCTCTCTTGGTGACCTACTCCAGAACTCTGCTCTTCCCATTACTGCCTCTACCATCTATGCCTATGATGCTTCTTACCGATTTCCCATTCACTTTTAACTTAATTTTTTATATTCATTACAAGGAATATGTGTAGTACCTGATTTTTCAGATCAAATCATTTTACAGGGTTGTAACAGACAGGTAACTAAAGCCTGCAGGGCAGCCGACATCCGGGACTTCCCCTTGCCATCACCTGAAGGATTTACTTTGTGTTTTTCATATACTGTCTATATCCATAGGTTTCCTGGAAGCTGTCTCTTCCCGTTTCCTCCCCTTCTTCAGTAAAACACATCTCTGTTAGCTATCTGAGCCAGTGTACATGGAGTTAATCTTTTGAGGCCTTGCATGACTGAAAAGGTTTTACTTTTTCTATCAATTGAATGGCAGTTCAGCAGGAAAAAAAATTCTGGGGTAGAGATAATATATGTTCAGGATTCTGCAGTCAATATTTTCTTGCCCTCCAGAACTGCTATTGAGAAGTCTAACACCGTCCTTGTTCTTGAAATGGGTCATGTCGGTGTTATGAGTGGGGGGAAGGTCTCTGGAAACTCTTCAGAGTCTCTTTTATTGACAGTGTTCTAAAATGTCATGATAATGATTTGCCTTTATTTTGATCTGCTAAACATTTGAAGGGCTTTTATGAGTCATATTGTTTAAGTTTGGAAAACTATAGTGTATTATTTCTTTGATAATTTATTCCCTTCTATTTTTCTTTTACTTTCTAGATCTTCTATTATCCAGATGCTGGCTTTCCTGGCAAGATTCATTTGTTTTTTAAAATATCTCTTTTATTTTATTATTTATTTATTTATTTATTTATTTTGACTTGAAGTCTCACTCCATTGCCCAGGCTGGAGTGCAGTGGCACGCTCAGGATCATCCCAGCATCGACCTGCTGGACCCAGGCGATCCTTCTGCCTCAGCCTTCCATGTAGCTGGAACGACAGACATGCGCTACCATGCCCGGCTAATTTTTTGATTTATTGTAGAGATGAGGTCTTGTCAAGTTGCCCAGGCTGTTCTCCAACTCGTGGGCTCAGGCAATCCTCTCACCTCGGCCTCCCAAAGTGCTAGGATTACAGGCTTGAGTCACCATGCCTAGCCTCTCTTTTCTTTTATTTACTATCTTCCTTGATCTCCATCTACCACCCTAGGATACCTAACAAAAATGTCCATTTTTAATTTTTTAAATTGAAATCTAACATATATACAGTAGGATGCACTGATAATGTTACATATGTATAGATTGATGCATTCATGACCAAGATCAAGGAATAGAACATTTCTAATACCTTACAATATCCTGTAGTCTAAAGTAATCACCATACATACTTATATCACCACCAATTCGTTTTGCCTATTCTTGAACTTCATATAAATGGATCCATGTAGTATGTACTCCTTTAGGTCTGGTTTGTTTCTCTTAACAAGTACCTGTGAGATTCACCTATGTTGTTGCATGTAGCAACATTTCCCTCTTTTTAATTATTGTGCTGTATTCGATCAGATGAATATATGGAAATGTCTCCACTTTACTTCTGATAGACTTGGGGTTGTTTACTTTTTGGAGTTATCAATAAAGCTGCAATAAATATTTCACATACAGATGGCCCCCTACTAATGATGGTTTGACATCATAATTTTTCGACTTCACAATGGTATGAAATTGATACTCATTTAGTATCAAGGCTTATATTTTCAGTATCCATACAACCATTCTGTTTTTCACTTTCAGTACAGTAGTCAATAAATTACATGAGCCATTCAACACTTTATTATAAAACAGACCTTGAGTTAGATGATTGTATTCAAGTGCAGGCTAATGTAAGGGTTTGGAGCTTGCTTAAGATAGGTTAGAATGATGTTTCATAGGTTAGGAATTTTTTTTTTTTTTTGAGTTGAAGTCTCACTCTGTCCCATACTCACAGCCACTGCAGCGGTGAACTGCTGGGCTCTGGCGATCCTTCCGCCTCAGCCTTCTAAGTAGCTGGAATTACAGGTGCGCACTACCATGCCCGGCTAATTTTTTGATTTATGGTAGAGATGAGGTCTCACCAAGTTGCCCGAGCTGTTCTCAAACCCGTGGACTCTGGCAATCCTCTCACCTCGGCTTCCCAAAGTGCTGGGACTACAGGATTGAGCCACCGCGCCCAGCAGATTAGGAATATTAATAGCATTTTAAACTTGCTATAGGTTTATTGGGACATAACCCCACTGTAAGTCCAGGACTATTTCTTCTTGTCTTCTATGGGACACTTCTTGGGTATATACAAAGGAACAGAACTGAAGGGTCACAGAATAGGATAATGTGCTTATATGTTTAGCAGATATTCCTACTGATAATAATTGGTATTATCTGTTGTTTATTTTTCTTAAATTTAGTCATTCTGGTTGGTGAACAGTTGTATATCATTGTAGTTCACAGTCATATTTCAATCTTCTTTAATGCAGGCTCATGGTCATTAAAGGCCAAATGTCAAGATTACTCTTTGGTCCTCATCCCACTTGCACTGTTTTATATTGAGCATGTCCTCTTTCTTCATACTTGTATGTCCCTAGCTTACCTCTTTATAGAACTTAAAGATTTCAGACTTTGGAACAAAAGATTCCCGGAATCAACTTCCAATATCACTAGTAACTAACAGGATGACATCAGGGAATATACTTAAACTTTGTGAACTTCGGTACTCGGAGCTTCAAAATCAAGGTAATTCTATCTACCCCGTGGGGGTAGCTGTGAAAACAAGCTGTAAATCAATCAGTCAGTATATCTCAAACGTTTCTACACAAGCATGTCTATAGGAGAAGAACATGAGTGTCTGGCTCCTCCTGGGAAGTCTGGGGCTTTATCTTTGCCAAAGACTTCTTGTGAATCTAAAAACTTGTGTGAATTTCACTTGTTGCTCAATATCATTATGTTTATTTAAGTTAAACTACATATTAACTTTATTATGCTGTAAAATAACCTCAATGATTGATGATGCAGGAAGACAGGACATGTGTGTTCTCATTTACCCTGAGACATTGTTCTCTATGCCCGGAGGATGAATACAGTTTTGTCTGACAAGAATCAACGACATGAACTTGCAGGCAGAGCACCTGTATTCACGACCTTCCTCATTGTCTTTCAGGACCAACCTTCTCTTCCTCCTCCTTTTTTTTCCCTCATTTTTACTTTAGATTCAGGGGGTACACATGCATGTCTGTTACACACATATATTGTGTAGTGGTGGGGGTTGAGTCTTAAGTGGCCCATTCCCCAGAGAGTGAACACTGTACCCAACAGGTAATTTCTGAACCCTATACCCATTCCCTACCTCTCTCCTTATTGGCGTCCCCATTATCTATTATTTCCATCATTGTGGCCATTTAGCTTCTACACAGAAGTAAGAAACATGAGGTGTTTGGTTTTCTGAATCAGTTCACTTAAGAATGATGATCTCCAGTTCCATCCATGTTGCTGCAAAGGACATGATTTCATTATTTATTATGGCTGTGTGATTGAATAAAATAAAGAAAATGTGGTATATCCATGGTGTGAATATACCACATTTTCTTTATTTTATTCTATTTATTCGCTTAGGCTGGTTCCATGATTTTGAATAGTGCTGCAATGAACATACGAGTACAGGTATCTTTTTAATATACTGATTTATTTTCCTTTGGGCAGCTCTGTCGTAGTGGATTGCTAGTTCAAAAGGTAATTTGATTTTTAGTTTTTTGAGAAATCCAGACTGTTTTCCATAGATGTTGACCTAATTTACGATCCCATCAACAGTGGATGAGTGTTCACTTTTCTCTGCAACTGCGCCAACATCTGTTGTTTTGTGACTTTCTAATAACGGCCATTCTGACTGGTATGAGGTGATATCTCATGGTGGTTTTAGTTTGCTTTTCTCTGATGATTAGTGGTGTTGTACATTTTTTCTTTTTGGTTTTTTTGAGTTGGAGTCTCACTCTGTTGCCCAGGCTGGAGTGCAGTGGGACACTCACGGCCACTCCAGTGTTGACCTGCCTCAGCCTTCCAAGTAGCCAGAGTTACAGGTGCGTGCTACCATGCCCAGCTAATTTTTGATTTATTGTAGAGACAAGGTTTTGCCAAGTTACCTGGGCTGGTCTTGAACCCGTGGGCTCAGGCAATTCACTCATCTCGGCCCCCCAAAGTGCTGGGATTACAGGCTGAGCCATCGAGCCCAGCCTGTGCATTTTTTCATATACTTATTGACCACTAGTGTGTCTTCTTTTGAAAACTGTCTATTCATGTCTAGTCTCCTTTCATGTTTTTGCTATATCCCATTTTCATTCACCAATACTTTGGTGCCTCCTCAACCTGTGTTTTAGGTCCAACTTCTCTCCTGAGAACCACATCAACATTTAGAATAATCCACTCAAGAAATAAAGCACACAGAGACTGCAAAATGATTATGTCCAAGTCTCGATCTATCTTCTTTCCTACCACACTCCACCTCTCCACCTCTGCTGATGGAGTGACTCTCATAATGTAATCCAGTATCTTTGCCATGGTCATCCAATGCCTGGCTGATCCTGGCCCTATCTGCTCTTACATCATATTGTCTCCATCACTCTGCCATTACTCACCGTAGTGGCATCTTAGTCTCTGTTCGGCTTCTTTAACAAACCAAGAGCTTTCTTGTTTTAGATCCTCTGCACATGTTATTCTCTTTCTCCAGGATATTCTCCTTCTGGATGGCTCTTGTCCACCTTATATGTCTCAGTTCAATTGTCATCTCTTCAGGGAGACCATTCCTGACCATACGCCTAGTATGCCTTTTTATCGATCCACTAATTTTCCCCCTGGCCTTTGCCAAAATCTGAAACAATCCTATTTCTTTCTTTCTTTTCTTTTCTTTTTTTTTCTTTTGAGTTAGGGTCTCACTCCATTGTCCAGGTTCTGGAGTGCAGTGGCATGATCACGGCTCACCACAGTCTTGACCTTCTGTGCTTGGGCAATCCTCTCTCTTCAGTTTCCTGAGTAGCTGGAGGCATGAGTCACTATGTCCAGCTAATTTTTTGGTTTTTTGCAGAGAAGGGGTCTTTTTATGTTGCCCAGGCTGGTCTTGGGCTCAAGCAATTCTCCCATCTTGGCTTCCCAAACTGCTAGGATTACAGGTATGAGCAAATGCACCCAGCCAGATCCTATTTCTTTATGATAAATTCAGTTCCTAGCATAATGTCCGCATAAGAGTAGGTGCTCAATAAACATCTGTGGGATGAAGGTGTGTAGTACCACCTACTGTCCCCCTCTCATCTAGAACCCTCCCAAGGAGGGGGTTAGTTTTAGTCTTTTGGCTCCAAGCCTACTGTCTTCCTTGCTAAAAGCAAGCCAGGGTTGGCCAGTGTCCTCCTATAGTAGTCCCTCACTAATGTCTCAGAACCTGTCACAAGTCCATGTGATCCGGTATGCCTTACAGACCCAGACCCTTGCTCGCTTGGAAGCCCTGCCATGAACCACAGCCTCCGTGACTGGGGAGATGGGAAACGAGGGGTCCTGGCACACCCAGTTCTGGTCTCACCTCCTCCTAGCTGCTGGTACTCAGTCTTCCCTATCCCTACTGGAATGACCAGTTCAGAATATAAAACAAAAAGAAAAAGCAAAGCAAGAAGTCTGTTTTGGGAATAGGAAAAAAACAGGACCTGAATCTAAAAATATGTGTTGAACTGAAAACATCTGATTTTTACTCAACACTATAACCATGACTGTGTTGATGATATTTCTAACAATATAAAAAAATGTTTCTGAACATTTTTTTTTTTTAGTTAGAGTCTCACTCCTTCGCCCAGGCTGGAGTGCAGTGGCATGCTCACCACCACCCCAGCGTCAACCTGCTGGTCTCAGGTGATCCTTCCACCTCAGCCTTCCAAGTAGCCAGAACTACAGGTGTGTGCTACCATGCCTGGCTAATTTTTTATTTATCGTAGAGACGAGGTCTCACCAAGTTGCCTGGGATGGTCTCGAACCCGCGGGCTCAGGCAATCCACTCGCCTCGGCCTCCCAAAGTGCTGGGATTACAGGCTGAGCCACATAGCCTGGCCTGAACAAATTTTTTTGCTTAGCAATAGCCTAAAAAATATTAATATAGTCAGTTATTTCTCATTTTGACTAAGCGTTATCTTTCCTTTTTATTTTAAGTGCTTAGAGATTTTGAAATTTAATTTAAAAAATGAACATTCTTGAATTTAAAGCAAACAAAGTCATATTTTCATCAAAAGAACTGCCCATTTTCTCAGTGGTAGAATTGAGTGGATTTCTTTTCTTGGCAGCATTTAAAGGCCCAAAGAGGATGTTTCAGCAACATTGTACTGTTAGAAATGCAAAAGTGATGACAAATTTCCAAGAGTTTGTCAGCTAAATAATTCAAACTGATAAATTAACTTCCATGAGAAATAATTGTACCACACTTCTTAAGTTAAAAAGAAATGAGTTATATTACACTTCTTTGGAAGAAAATTGAAGTATAAAGATCTTTTTGGGCATCAGTCACTCTGAACATAAAAGTGAAAACTGAAGCACATTTAGATTTGGGATTTGGTTTTCGTAATATCTAGTGTTTTTACTATATAACCTAGAATGAGTGTTTACTACACTTAAAACAACCAGAATATCTGACTTTGCTTATTATCTCTTTTATAATTCTCTCTTCAACATCAGGCAAATTCATTGGTATTTCAATGTCATGTGTATTTTTTTTCTTTTTTCTTCAAGTAGAACCTAAATGAAAGATACAGTATAATCATAATTTTAAGAAAAGTAGTGCAGCAAACACCTGCTGCACTGATTTCACAGACCAACTTGGAGTTACTAAGTATCTAGAAAAAACACAAAATCACATATAATTAGGACTGCAAAATACCCAAAATACCAGCAATTCCAACCCCATTACTTTACTAATGAAGAAAATTAGCCCAGAGGGAAAAAGGGTTATTTAATGTACTAAATAAATACTTTTTGGTTAGTGTCTAGATATCGAAAATTACCCAGGCATTAAGTATACAGAAATAAATAACACAGACTTAAAGCTTGCCCTTACAGAATTTCCATGTTAGAAAGATAAGCCAATAAATTGATATATACGTATGAAACATGCAATGAAGAAGAATATGAAACAGGGGGTCTGTACTGGGTTGAACAGTGTCCCTCCAAAATTCATGTCCACCTGGAACCTCAGAAGTTGACTTTATTTGGAAATAGAGTCTTTGCAGATGTCATTAGTTAAGATGAGGTCATTATGAAATTGAGGTGGGCTCTAAATGCAATGACTGGTGTCCTTATAAAAAAGGTCATGAGAAGAGACACAGAGCCACAGAGACAGAAAACCATGTATGGCAAAGGCAGAAAATGGAACATTAAGGATGGTCAGCAACCAGCCAGGAAGAGGCAGGAAGGAGTCTTTCCTAGGGGAGGATGGTGCTGGAAATACCTTGCGCTTGGACATCCAGCCACTTAGCTTATGGTGATTTATTACAGTGGCCCCAGGAAACCGACAGAGGCTCCGCTTCAGATGGGAAGGTTATGAAAGTCCTCTCTGAAGAAGTGACATTTTAGCTATGATCTTAAGGACAGGAAAGTGACAAGTCATATGAGAAGAGAAGCTTTGGGGTCAAGGGAACAGAGCATGTGCCACCGCCCTAAGATGAGAAAGAGTTTGCCAGGTTCAAGAAGATGTGTGATTTGTCCAAGGTTGTAAGGCCAGGAAGTAGCACAATAGAAACTTGGTTCCAAGTTTTTTGGTGGCAAGACCAGGGGTTAAAGCTTTTCCTACAATGTCCTAGACCTCAGGACAGCCTTAAGAACCAACCAACCGGTCCACCCGCCTATCCCTCCCTGTTTAATTTTTTGAGCAATTAAAAGTTAAATGTGGCTATTGTTGAAAAAGAACATTTGCAAGAGGCAGGAGAAGGCTAGCTTTAAAGAGTTATAATCTGTCCCCCTAGCCAAAGCACCCAAAGAAACACACAGGAGGGCCAGTTTAATTGGTCACCAAGTCTTGCTGATTATTTGTTTGAATATCTCTCCAGCTCCTAACGAGAAGGGACAGAAAAAGCTTCTTGAAGTCTGTAGCTTGGGTGCACAAGGCTTGCCCATGCAAAATCACATGCAGGCAACCACTGTGACAACTTTCCTAAAATATTCATCATATCTCTTGCTTGACTAAAAAGCACCAAGGTTTCTTTTTCTACACAGTTGTGGCTGCAGTGTCATGAGGTAAAATCTGCCTCCAGATAGGTGTTGTTTAATCTGCTTAGTGTTTTATTTTTTTATTTTTTGAGTTGGAGTCTCACTCTGTCGCCCAGGCTGGAGTGCAGTGGCATGGTCTTGGTCATCACAGCCTCAACCTACTGGGCTCAGGTGATCCTTCCGCCTCAGCATTCCAAGTAGTTGGAACTACAGGCATGCATCACCATGCCCAGTTAATTTTTTGATTTATTGTAGTGATGAAGTCTCACCAAGTTGCCCAGGCTGGTCTTGAACCTGTGGGTTCAAGCAATCATCTCAACTCCGTCTCCCAAAGTGTGTGAGCCACCACACCCAGCCTTGCTTAGTGTTTTAAAAATCCAGGTGTTTCACACAACAGTTAAGATAATCAATTTGTCTTGAAAAATAAGAAATCCTTGCCATAGGAAATGATTTGCTGGAGTTGAATAGTGATTTCCTCTTAGAAAGGGCATGTGTTTGCCTGTACCACCATTCCTGCCGGAACCTAGAGCCTCACTGAAATAGCTTGTCTGGCCTCTGGCAGGTATTTGGGTTTTTGAGTCCTGACCTATAAAGATTCACTTTGTAATCTTCATCCTGACCTCAATCTATCTGTACATTCAGGTTTATCACTAGTCTCAAACTCAGAAACCACACCTAACCTGGAGAAACTTCTCAGTCTTCCATAAATATTTTGTGTGATTCCCTCTCATCTCTCCTTTTAGCCATTTCTATCCCTCCTTCAGGGAGAAACTCAAGTATGGCTTTTTACCAAATATGCCAGGTCCACTCTTTTTCTAGAACTAACTCCTTATTCTGTCTTTACTCATTGAATCCTGCCTGGTGTTGTTAGTTAACTGTCCAGTACTTGTGTTTCTCTCAAGATTGCAGGATCATCATGAACTTATTTACCACCATCTTAGCACTCTGAACCTAGCATCCATAAGATGTTGGGCCAATGAACAGGGTCAACAGGCCATCACCAAAGAAAGAGTGACTAGTTAATCATTCTAACTATTCACTTTTGGATTTGATTATGTAGGTGTTTGACCACTCACTCATATTTCTGGACAATCCCTTACTCCATGGGTATCTACCAAAGAGTGGAGAGAATAAACAAGGGCGTGATTTTCTTGTGAATTGCTCTGATACAAGATTTCATGAGAAAGATAAAATCCAATGGCTAAAATAAGATTACTAGATTATTTAGGTTTGCTGAGACCACAATTATCATGGAAAATGTAAAATCAATTGCATCTTTACATTTGGACTTCCAAAGTCATTATAATATGACTCTGGATAGCTTCTACTAAACGAGATGTCAAGACACAATACTAACTTAGCCATGGGTTTTATTTCACATGCACCTGAATTTAGATGACCCCTGTTCTAAACAAGAATTGGCCCTAAAGTTAAATTCCTAAGGATGTCTGCAGGACAGAGTGTTTGGGTTAGATTTCTCCCAGTTTGTCTCCAATCCCTGTATTTTCAGTTGGGGGACTGGGTTGGCAGTGACTTCTAGAGTAGAAACCATCTAGCAGGTTTTAAATGGCTTTGGATTGCTTCCTAGTGGTAGTAAAACCCAAAATTAATGAGACAGAACGGATTTGAGAATGATGAGTCTGAAATATACCAGAAACCCTATAATCACCCTCTTGGCCTTCAACTGGACTCATTCCCGTAAGTCATTCTCATTTAAAAAAATGGCTATTTGTATTGTAAATCTTCACATGACTTGATTATATGATATAATATTTCATTTCCTTCACTTAAGAGAATCTATTACTTTAATCCTCACCGAGGCTTATTAGTGATGTCCTGTCCCTTTGTTGATTTAGAGCAGTCGGAGTCCCCCGTGTACATTCTACAATACTGTAACTGGACATCATTTTGATGTAAAGTTTTATTTGCTTTTGATGGTGATGTCTGCTTAGACTATTTAAAAGAAGCACTTTCACTTGGCATGATCCTATCAGGAATTCCCTAGAAGCAGGCTTTGTTTTTATTTTTTTCTTAGGAAATGTCCAAAACTAAGGATGCTATTTTACTAATATTCACATTCTATTTTAAAGGTGGGGGAGGGAGGCAAAACCCAGTTTAGATTGCACAACAGCACAAATAAGTAATTTTGTGTGTCTTTGAGAGACAAATAAGAAGTTTGTGAGAACACTCAGCCCATCCCCATGCATTCAGATGAGCTCCTGACAGGCCTGCACGATGCACCTCTGGAATGAGGCGCTGGCTGAATGCGCCCGCCTGATTGAGTGCCCCTCCTTCCTGCTGGTCCCACCTCTTCTCTCGCTGTCATTACTAACTAGTGCCGGTTCAAACTGGCTGGCTCCAGTCTTTGCAGCATCCTTCCTCTCTTTCTCTGGGCTTTTGTTCGAGTTTGAACAGAGCAAGGCTTTTTGCTTCTACACAGCTTGTGCATCTAATCCGAAGCTGAAAAACATCACAAGCATATCCTGCAATAGTCTACTACTGACCTAGTTATCTGAAGAGATAATATGAATCTAAAACAAATAGAACTGTATGTTTACTATTGACTGTCACATATATCTGCATTTCATCTCTTCTCCTGGTTCTGTGGTTCAATAGCTTTTATTCCTTGGCTAATTGTAAGCTGTTCGGTAGAACGGTTCTGCTTGCTGTTTACGAGGTCCTACAGAAATATTTACATGAAGAATTTGAAAAGAATCCAAGGGAAGTTCCTGCAAATATCCTAACTTTTTCTGTCTCCCTGCCACCACCACCCCACTCTGCAGGACAGAAAGGAAGAGTAAACAGAACAGTCTTGAGTCATCCACCAAAGAGAAAATTGGAAGGTGTCACTGATCCAGTGGCATTATTTTAAGCAGTACACTGGTTCTAGAATTATTTTAAGCCCTGAATATTCATGCCCCTTCTGTCACAGTACCTGTGGGAAGGAAAACTATTCCAACGCAGTTTTTGTTTTCAGAATAAGCATATGTTATTACCGAAATTCAAAGGAAATAAAAGCAGTTTAAAAGCACAGACACATGATATTGTGATGACATGAAAAGTAACATTATTTAGTCACACTGCACAGCTGCCACCCTATGTTAAAGGCGGTTTGCCTTCTAGTGTCGGAGAATAACATGACAGTCTGTGGTGAGTGGAGTTTTGGCCTCTGACTTCTGTATTTTAGACCTGTACTCGTGTGTGTGTGTGTGTGTGTGTGTGTGTGTCTGTGTGTGCACGCCTGTTGGAGAAGGCAGAAGAGGAACAGAGAAAGATGAACAGAGAAAGATGATGCAATGTGATAAAGTTGGTGACTTTTTTTCAGGCAAGGAATTAGAACCCCTGAAGTGCTAATTTAGCAAATCTGACACATTTCATCTAATGGGCTTTACCAGATGAGGGGACTGAAGTTGGCCTGACAGCAGGGGTCCCACTCGGGAAGCGCACTCTTGCCTGTACGTGTGTTTTGTTTGGCCAGGACAGTGTTTAATTATTGCCTGTGCCATCCTCGGGCAGGGCATACCCTCCCCAGTCTCCAACACCACCCTCTCTATGCTTACACTTGTCTCCATTTGCACATTCGTGGTGTGACTGGTTCCTGAAAGCCTCTGAGTTTGTGACCAAACCCCCTTCAGAGCCCAAGATGAGTCCTACGATCCAACTCACTCTAAAGCTAGCTTCCAAGCTCTTGGTAAATGTTTCCTTCTCTATTTTTAGGGATTCTGTCTTAGAAGCATACTTACTGTGGCCATAGACATGGCTGTGTAGACAAAACTTCCACTTATTTGTACCCAGAGTATATGTGTCTACAATTAAACAGAGCATGGTACTGACAAGGCCCAGTCACCTGCGTATTGTTCTTTGCCCGCAATGACCAAGCATGGAATAAGAAGCAGCAGCCTCAGAATCATGGATGATTCATAAATTCAGAGCAAATGCCAACTACATCCTGCCTTTTGACTTTGCTTGGATTCTTGGTGAAAGTGAGACAATGACACAGGCAATGCATTTTCTCTTTGTGGAACAGTTTGAACGCTGAGTATGCTCCTGTATTTCACAAAATCAAAGCAACTCATATTTCAGATAAGACAGAATCAGATTTACATCCAAGTCCTTAAGACAGTCAGTGAGCGGTTGGTGAATCCTTATCCAATTGACATTCCTTCCCTGAAATAACTGCAGTGCCTTTGCTGTTCTGCTAGTCTGCAATGAATGCTGGGAGCTGTTTATAAGAACAGGTCTTAAGGAGAAAACAAGTCAACAAGGACATTTTGAAGGCTTAGGGAAAATAAGAACACCAAGTTGTATGCTTGGCAAACGTTATTTCCGAACTGCGGGAAGAGAGAACGACAGAACCTCCTTCTTGTCTAGAGAACTCGAAAATGGCAGCAGCTTCGAAGAACAAGATAAATGTGTCCAATTTCTCTTAAGCTCTCTGGGAAAAGATTATTGTCGCTTTCTATGAGGCCACACAGAAACGGTCTCACTCATGGGGCTTTTGTTAAGGTTCACATCAGAGTAGAAAGAGAAAGTGCTTAAAAACCTGAAAATTACTCTTCAAGGGCCAAGGATTATTATTTTAAAGTCAGGTGAAAGGAAAATCAATTCTGCCACCTGTGCAGTATCTAAATTTCCACTGAAAAGTTTTTTATTAATTCAAAATATTACTTCCAGGGGAACAAGACAGTTTCCCCCCCCCCCCCCCCGGCAAGTTGTGATTTTTTTCCTGCATTTACTTT
>CAUYQG010173338.1:0-10738 GCA_963574415.1 Tarsius wallacei
TTAGTATAGAATAAGAAAGATATTAAGATAAGTTAGTCATTGCATGAAGTATTGTGTGTGTAAGGGATTTAAAAGCTATTATTAGAAACATTGTGACATCAGGGAAAGATTGCTGGGTTACTTTTGAGGAACATTAACCAAACATGGGGAAGAGTAAGACAATCTTGGGTTTGTTCTTCCTCATGCCTGAGAAAACACCTGGTGGGTGGGGGGTGCCCCTCATCCACCTGGCTTTGTGTTCACGTGAAAATCTTGTGAAATAACCAGTGAAAATTTAGGATAAAAGGAGCATGGAAACCTCCATTAAATGGCTTCTGCACTAGACGGGAGTCCAGCCTCTTTCTTTCTTTCATATCTATCTCTTGAATTGCCGACGCCACCACATCTTTCCAGGGACCCCAGAAACCTGCAGGGGCTGGCCCCCCACACATGGCAAATTGGATTTTTTAAAAATTAAAAAATATTTGCTTTGCAAAGGATAATGTAAAAGAATGAAAAGTCAGGCCACACACTGGGTGAAAGTATTTGCAAGTCACATTTCTCACAATGGACTTTTACATGCAAAAGACTAAAACAACCCAACTGTAAGAAAACAAAGTACTCAATTAAAAAATGGGCAAAAGATCTGATAAGACACTTCATGAAAGAAGATGTAAATAAGTTAGAAAAGCATGTAAAAAGAGGCTCAGCACTAACAAACATTTAAAAAATACAAATTAAAACTACAAATTGATACCATTCTACTAGAGTGATTAAAAGAAGAAACCAAAAATACCAAGGGCTGACAAGCATTTTGAACACCTAGAATCTTTAAGGAATGCTGGTGATGATACAAAAAAACACAAGGAGTTTGGATAATAGTTTATAAGTTTCTCAAAATGGTAAGCATACCCTTGACAGAAAAATCCAGCAAACTCTGTCTTGTATACTTACCCAAAATAATTAAAAACTTATGTTGACATAGAAATCTATATGTGTAAGTTTAAACAGCCTTATTAACAATCACCAAAAACGAGAAACAATCATAAATGTCCTTCAGCTTGTAAAGCAATAAATAGTGGCAAACTCATACACTGAAATACTACTCGGTAATCAAAATAACCATATTATTGATTCCTAGAGCAGCCTAAATGAATCTCAAATAAATTCTGTTGGGTGAAAGAAGATAGAGTCAACAGTGAAGTAACATTCTGGAAATGGCAAAATTGTAGAGATGAAAAACATATCAGGGATTGCCAGGGATTGGGAACAAAGGAAGTGTTGACTAATATAGTAGCAAAAGGAAATGATGGGGGTGACAAAAGTGTTCTCTGTTATGAAAATGGTGATGGGTACACGATTGCATACATTTGTTAAAACTGAAAGATAGTGATTCTTATCGTTTGTAAATATAAAAATAGCAATGTATATTTTTCAAGTATTGAGGAAACTGTAAATCAGTGGTTTTACATGACTTTTATCCTCACACATTTTCTACCTTTACAAAGCTAGAAAAGTGACTTTGTGATTTTCATTCATGTGCATGGTATTGACAGAAAAGTAGAACAGAAAGGATGAATTTTTTTTTTTTTAGAGAAAGAAACTGTCTATTTAGGTCACCTTATTTTTTCTACACTTTTGGTTGCAAGTAATAGTTAATATAATCAGGTTAATTATAGTTAGATTTGACAATAATTAGATTAATAATAGTTAATTAGATGCAACTAATAGCTAACAACTTGTAATTTTATAAAGGATTGGTATAATTCGCTTAAAAGTTTGGAATTTAGGTTTCCAGGGAAAAAACTCTTTCTTTTTTTAATTTGACAACAGCAATTCAGGATCTTATGTGTAGTTTTGAATATAAAAAATAGAGACTTGGGTTTCCATAAATCTTCAACAGGATATAGAGTTTGGCAGCTGTCATTATCCCATTATGCTTAAAAACAGAGAAAAGGATGTAAAAGAACGGACCCTCATTAAGACTAATGTTCTCCATTAGATAACCACTTATTTTTCTTCATTTAGAGCACACTTTAAAACAGTGTTCTTATGAGATTAACATTTAAAATGTTCTATACTTTTTGTATCATTATACTTGAAAAATAGTTGGGAAGATAAAGTTTTATATATTTCGAATGATGCTAAATAAAAAAACCATGGAAATATATGATCACATATATAGCTATACTTTAAAATAAAGCTTAATTTCCTGGTCATCAGAAAAACAATTTATTTGGTTGCTTGGAATTTCACAACAAAATAATACATCATAATTTCATCATTGAGCTACTTGCCTATTTATGATAAGGAATTTGATACAAGTCCTTTTAGGGGAAGAGGATATGATTGCTAGAAGGGTCTGTAGTCCACCTCTCAAAGTCCTCAAAGATAAACTATTTCAACCAAGATTTTCCTACCCAGCCAATCTCGGCTTCATCAGTGATGGAGAAATAAAATCCTTCACAGATATACAATTCTTAAGAGATTATGCAGCTTCCAGACCCGCTCTACAGGAGACACTAAAAAAGTTATTAAGCACAGAAGAAAGAAAAAAATGAATGAGCATACACTTCCCAAGAGAACAGTAGAACACAGACCACAGCAAACATGAAAACACAGACAAATATCTACCCAAAAGTTAAAAGAAAGCAAACCAAAAAGAAATAAAATTTTATTAGAACATCATGATGGGGATAAACACATTTCAATAATCAGCCTGAACCTTGAATGGATGAAATGCACCACTGAAAAGACACAGAATGGTACAGTGGATACAAAAAACATGACCTAATAATGTGTTGCATCCAGGAAACCCACCTCACCACAAAGGACACACATAGACTAAAAGTTAGAGGATCAAAAATGAATTTTCAGGTGAATGGATCACAGAAGAAGGCAGGAGTCACAATCTTAATATCAGACAAAACAACTTTTAAGCTATCAAAAATTTAAAAATATATGGAAGGACACTACATAATGACTAAAGGTTCAATCCATCAACCAGAAATACCCATCCTAAACATATATGCATTCAACACAGGAGCACCAGCATTTATAAAGCAACTATTAAGTAAACTAAAAAAGATATTGATTCTAACACTATTATAGCTGGGGTCATAAATATCTCACTAACAACCCAAGACATACCATCAAGGAAAAAAAATCAACAAAGAGATTCAGAACCTCAACTTGATACTTGACCAAAGGGACTTAATAGATACTTATAGAATACTCCACCCAACAACCACAGATTATACACTATACTAATCACCACATGGAACATGCTCCAAGATTGATCACATCCTCAGCCATAAATTAAGCACAAACAAATTTCATAAGATGAAAATACTGCCATACATCTTCACAGACTACAATGGAATAAAAATGAATATCCACACCAACAAAGTTCTCCCAAATCCACAAAGACATGGACACTAAACAGGATGATGCTAAACAACTCTTTGATCAACATGGAAATCAAAACAGAGATTAAAATTAAGATTTCTGGAAACAAATGAAAGCAAAGAAACATCTTACCAAAAGCTCTGGGATAAAATGAAAACAGTTCTAAGAGGTAAATCTGAATCTCTACGAACACACATGAAGAAAATGGAAAGATTATGAGTTAACAGCCTAACAAGTTACCAAAGGGAGCTTGAAAGACAAGATCACAAAAACCCTACTTTAGCAGAAGAATCCAGATTAACAAAATAAAAATCCAAATACAGGACACAGAGGAAAAATTATAATAATAAAAAAAAGCTGATTCTTTGAAAGGATAAACAAGATTGATAGAACCCTAGCCAGAATGACCAAGAAAAAGAGAAAAAGCCCAGATAAACACAATAATAAATGCAAAAGATCAAATCACAACTGACCCTCAAGAAATACAAAATATTATCAGAGATTACTATGCACACCTGTATGGAAATAAACTTGATAAACTAAATGAAACAGAGGACTTTCTGACATCACACACTCTCCCAAGGTTGAAACAAGAAGACATTGAGACACTAAATTGACCTGTAACAACCCAGAAAATAGAGTCCATCATAAGAAAACTACCTACAAAAAAAGCCCTGGACCAGATGGCGTTGCAGTGGAATTCCACAAAACATACAAGGAGGAATTCTCCCCATATCATTTTTTTTTAAGTTCACATTGCACTGATACCCCAAATGGGTAAACATCCAACAACAAAGAGAACTACATACAGGCCAATAGCCCTGCTGAACATAGATGCAACAATTCTCAACAAGATTCTAACAAATTGGATCCAACAACACATCTCAAACATCATTCGCCATGACAATGTAGGCTTCACCCCTAGGATGCAGGGCTGGTTCAACCCTTGTAAGACCATAACTGTAATTAAATACATCAACAGATGTAAAAACAAGAACCACATGATTATATCATTAGATGCAGAAAAAGCTTTTGATAAAATCCAGCATCCCTTCTTAATAAAAATCCTTGAACACCTAGGCATAGAAGGAACATACCTCAAAATAGTGAGTGCCATTTATAATAAAACCATAGCCAGCATATTGCTACTTGGACAGAAACTGGAAGCATTTCCACTGAAAACCAGAATAAGACAAGGCTGTCCACTCTCACCCCACCTGTTCAACATTGTGTTGGAAGTTCTAGCTAGAGCAATTAGACAAGAGAAGGAAATCAAGGGTATCCAAACAGGAAAAAAAGAAGTCAAGTTATCCCTCTAGCTGATGATACGATCCTATACCTTGAAAATTCATGAAAATCTGTCAAAAAAAAAAACTTCTTGCACTGATAAAGGCCTTGGGCAAAGTCTCAGGGTACAACATCAACATGCAAAAGAAAGTCGCATTCCCATACACCAGCAACAAAGAGTTAGAGAGCCAAATAAAAAGCACAATGCCATTCACAAGAGCCAATAAATAAATAAATAAATAAATAAATAAATAAATACCTTAGCATCTTCCTAACCAAAGAAGTGAAAGCCCTTTACAATGAAAAGTACAAAGCGCTGCTCAGAGAAATCCAAGAAGACACCAAGAATATACAAACAAATGGAAAAATATTCCATGGTCATGAGTAGGAAGAATCAACATTGTTAAAATGTTCATACTAACAAAGGCGATCTACAGATTCAATGCAATACCCATTAAATTATCAACATTATTCTTCTCAGACCTGGAAACGACAATACAGAATTCATATGGAGACATAAATGACCAGGAATAGCCAAAACAAGCATCAGCAAAAAAAAAACAAAACAGGAGGTTCCACTTCCAGAAATTGAACTTTACTACAAGGCTACAATAACTAAAACAGCCTGGCAGTGGTTCAAGAACAGTCATAAAGAACAGTGGAACAGAATAGTGATTCCAGAAGCAAAGCCTCAAATTCTCAACCAACTCATCTTTGACAAAGCCTCCACCTACAACCACTGGAAAGAGGAAAACTTATTCGGTAAACGGTGCTGAACAAACTGGCTGATACATGCAGAAGATTGAAACAGGACCACTACCTCTCACCATACAAAAACATTAACTCTAAGTGGATCAAAGAACTAAATGTAAAACTTCAAACTATAAGAATCTTAGAAAACCCAGGAGACAGTCTTATGGAAATTGGAATTGACAACCAATTCCTGATCAAAACCCTAAAAGACCATACCTTAAGAAATAATATAGACAAGTGGGACCTCATCAAAGTAACAAACTTTTGCAAAGCCAAAGAAATCGTCAAGAGAGCAGGGAGACAGCCCACAGAATGGGAAAAAATATTTGCCAACTGTATATCTGACAATGGCCTAACATCTAGGATCTACAAGGAGCTCAAACGTGCCAAAAGTAAAAAAACAAACAGTCCCATTTAAAAGTGGGCAAAAGACATGAATAAACACTTCTCAAAAGAAGATATAGGGGCAGCCAACAGACACATGAAAAAGTGCTCAACCTCACTCATCATCAGAGAAATGCAAATCAAAACCACATTGATACCACCTAACCCCAGTAAGAATGACCATCATTAGCAAAACTAGCAACAGATGCTGGTGAGGTTGTGGAGAAAAAGGAAGGCTTCTACACTGCCAGTGGAAATGTAAATTAGTGCAGCCTCCTTGGAAGACAGTGCAGGGATTTCTAAAAGAATTAGAAATTGACCTTCCATATGACCCAGCAATTCCCCTATTCGGAATATACACAGAGGAACTTACATCATTCTACAAAAAAGATACCTGCACACGTATGTTTGTTGCAGCTCTATTCACAATAGCAAAAGCATGGAACCAGCCATGCTACTCATCAAAGCTGAACTGGATAAAAAAAAATGTGGTACATATACACAATGGACTATTATGCAGCCATAAAGAAGGACAAACATATGGCCTTCGCAGCAAATCAGATGGATTTAGAGTCGATCAAACTCAGTGATCTATCACAGAAACAAAGAACAGAGTGCCATATGTTCTCACTCATAAGTGGACCTTGAACAATCATAATACTATAAGAAAGGAATTGGCAGTAGTGGGAAACTGTCAGAAGAGGGGGTGGGATTGGCAGTTGAGGGAAACTGCTAGGGAGGGAGGGGCACACCTCATCAATAAGGATACCTGCACAGTCAACGTTTGTATACCTAACTCTGAATTGTACCCCAAGTCTTTAAAATAAATAAATAAATAGGGGCAAAAAAATCCTGCATAGATACTTCTCAAAAGAAGAGTGATGGGCAGTCAACAGACACATGGAAAAGTGCTTAGTGAGAGAAGGAAAGAGAGAAAAAAATATTTACTGTCTTTTATAATAAATTGCACAGTTAATTTTATTGCTAATCTTTTTTTCTATTTGGATTCAAATTATTGTTTTGGGTCTTTTACTTTCATCCTGAATAATTTCTTTTAATTATGTAACACGGATGTCCTATCAATGAATTTTCTCAATTTTTGTTTATCTAGGAAAGTTTTTATTTCACTCTCATTTTTGACCACAATTTTGCTAAATAAAAAGTTATTGATTAATATTTTACTTTTTCTTACAGCTCTTTGAATATGTCATTCTACTGCCTTCTATCATCCTTTGAGAGTGCTTTTTTTCTTGCTCCCTCCAAAATGTTCTCATTGTCTTTATCTTTCAGTATTTTTGCTTGTATGTCTTTGTATAGATTTCTGTTTATCATACTTAGAGTTCACTGAGTTTATTGTGTTTTTCATCAAATTTAGAAGGTTTTAAACCATTACTTTTTCTAATATTATTTCTCTTTCTTTTGGTTCTCTTTTCCTCCTGATACTTTTTTCATAAATTGGTGTACCTAATGGTGTCCCACAGTCCTTATTTTTTTATTTTTTGTTTTAATTGCACAATGTCTAACAACCCAAATTCAAATATTCTGATTCTTTCCATTACTAGTTCAAATATATACTGCTAACCCTTCTAGCCATTTTTTCATTTTGCTTATTGTACTTTTCAACTTCAGATATTCCATTTGATAATTTTACTGGTTTTTAAATTTTTCTGTTGTCACTTTGTTTTCCTTACTTATTTAATCAGAGTTTCATTTAGCTCTTTGAACATATTTATAATGGCTTATTTGAAATCTTTGTCTGTTAAATCTGACCTCAGAGCCCTCTCAGTTTCGTTGCTTAATTTTTCCAAGGGGGGGGGGGTCACAGCTTCCTGTGTCTCAGCATACCTAATAATTTTGTCAAAAACTAGATATTTTAGATAACATTGTGCATCAACTGTGGATACTGACCCCCGAAGTCTTTACGTTGTTTTTCACTTTCTTATTTGCTTTTTGGTTTTGTTTTGTTTTGTTTTTAAGTTGGCTGGACGATTTTGTGAAGTGTAGTTTTTCTTTAATGTGAAGCTTCTGATGTCATGCATGAAAGGATACAGTGTTGAATATGTGAATACCCTGAAATGTCAGCAATTTTAGCTTGGCTGTCTTTGACAGTCTCTTTCCCTGGTCTCTCAAACTATCTGCTTCAGTTGGTATCATACTCAGTCTATTAGGCTACACTCATTACTGGTTGATTGCTTGATTGTTTTTGGCAATGTCCTGGGGCCGAAATTGCTCAGCAGTCTAATCCAATTAAATCTGAGAGCCTTTGCAGGGGTAGTTTTTAAAGCAAGACTTCAATGTTTGTTTTGACCCTGGAGGGCTCTTCCTCATGTCTTTTTTTCCTGGTTCTTTCTACTAAACTTATAGCTAATTTATAGTCATTTTAAATTTGATTTAATTTTTAATATTTTTTCATGGAGCTACCAATCTCTTCTTAATTGCTTACCATCAAAATCTCCATCATTTTTGACAACTCCGTTATCTTAAACTTCCTTATGCTTTGTTCCAAATAAAGTCCTTTCTTCAAAAGCTCTCTGCAGCTCTGTTTTTTTACCTGAGCAAAATCTGTGAGCCACTGCTCTGGAGCTAAAAGTGAGGACAGTAGTCTGCTTCTTTTAGATTGATACCCCTTATTTTGAGTAGGCTGCTGGAGAGATGAATTAGCCTCTGGTCTTTCTAACTTGCCCTGTCCATCATAGGATTTGCACCCTATAAATAAATTGGGCACAGTATCCATAATCACTCTTGCCTGTAATAGAGCTGCTACAGCATAGAGCTGGGAGGGATGAGAAAATTTGGGAAGCCTGTCCCTCCCCGAAATATATTTGAACCCTAGACCGAAAGAAAATGAGTACTCTTGTATGACCCTACTAGGGACAGAGCTTCTATCGTACTGAACTTTGGGGAAAGGCTCAAATGCCACATCATCTCCCTATCCTTGCAGAATAGTAGTAGATTATTTTTGGGTAAGTGTTTTTCCATTTACTGTTTGCTCTTAGGACAGTTTCCAAAACCTTAAAAATTATTGCATTTCACCAATTATGGTAGTTTTGCTGGGGAAAGGGTCTGTGCAATTATGCATTCCACCATTTTAGAAATTGCATTTTCCCTGTATTTTCTGTTTTTCAACGGTGGCAAAAATACACATAACATGAAATTTATCATGTGAAATAGTCCAATACAATCACATTGTTTGGCAATCATCACCACTGTCCATTTTCAGAATTTTTTATATTTTCTAACAATTCTGTATCCATTCAACACTAACTCACCCTTCCCTCAAACCCCTGGCAACTACTATTCCACTTTCTGTCTCTATGAATTTGACTACTCGAGAACCTCATTTAAGAAAAATTATATAATATTTGTCTTTTTGTGACAGGAAAATTTCAATTACCATAATCTCCTCAAGGTTCATCCATGTAACATGTGTCAGAACTTTCTTCTTTTTTATGATGAATAATATTCTCTTGTATGCATATACCACATTTTGTTTGTCTTTTCCATTGATTGACACAAACTGTTTCCACTTTTTGGCTACTGCAAATAGTACTGCTATGAACATAGGTGCAGATATCTGAATGAGTCTTTGTTTCTACTTCTTTTGGATATATATACAGAGGTGAAACTGCTAGGTCACATGTAATTATGTGTTTAATTTTGGAGGAATCATCATACTATTTCCTTAGTGGATGCATCATTTTATATTTTAATCAGCAATGAACTAGCATTCCAATTTCTTCACATTCTTGTTTCCTTCTTTCCTTCCTTCCTTTCTCCTTTCCTTCCTTCCTTCTTTCCTTCCTTTTTTCCTTTCTTTCATTTTGTAATAATAGCCATCCTAATGAGTATGAAGTGGTACCTTACTGTGGTTTTGATTAACATTTCCCTAAGAACTGGTGATGTGCATCTTCTTATGTGCTTATTAGTCATATGCATGTCTTCTTTGAAAAAGATCTCTTTTTATTTTTTTTTTGCCCATTTTTAAATGTTGTTTTTTTAACTTTTGAATTGTAGGAATTTTTGTATATTCTAGGTATCAATCTCTTATCAGATATATGCTTTGAAAATATTTTTCTCATGATATGAGTTGCCTTTTCATTTTGTTCACAGTGTCCTTAGACTTAAAAAAGTTTTGCTTTTTGATGCAATCCAACTTATCTATTTTTTTCTTTTATTGTCTGTACTTTTAGGATCATATCCAAAAACTAATTGCCAAATAAAATGTCCATAAGTTTTGTTCAGAGAATTTTACAATTTTAGCTTTTACATTTAGTTTTATCTATTTTAAGTTGATTTTTTACATATGGTTTGTGGTAAGGGACCAACTTCACATTTTTGCATGTATATATTCAGGACTTTCTGGCACTATTTGTTGTCATATAGTTTCTCAATGGCAGATATTCATATTTCCCTGGTTTCAGAATTATTTCTACATACTTAAATAAACATCTGGTAAGTTTTATAAGTCTAATTCACTAGGAACAATCCATCTTTTGAGTTCACTTACTATCACTCCATCTCTATTTCTTTCTTTTTTTTTTTTTGAGTTGGAGTCTCACTCTCGCCCAGACTGGAGTGCAGTGGCCGCTCCTGGCCACCGCAGCCTGGACATGCTGGGCTCTGGCGATCCTTCCGCCTCAGCCTTCCAAGTAGCCGGAACTACAGGCGCACATTACCACGCCTGGCTAATTTTTGATTTATTGTAGAGATGAGGTCTCGCCAAGTTGCCCAGGCGGGTCTCGAACCCGCGGGCTCAGGCAATCCACTCACCTCAGCCTCCCCAAGTGTGGGATTACAGGCTGAGCCACCGAGCCCGGTGAGATCATTTTCATAGTGTGCAGGAGGAGAGGGGGAAATGCAGAGAGTAGCCAGAGGTGTGCTGGGGAAGCTGCCCTAAGGTGGGGCAGGACATCAGCTACCAGGGTGG
>CAUYQG010173339.1:0-23845 GCA_963574415.1 Tarsius wallacei
TGAGTTGGAGTCTCACTCTGTCGCCCAGACTGGAGTGCAGTGGCACGCTCCCGGCCACCACAGTCTCAATCTGCTGGGCTCTGGCGATCCTTCCGCCTCAGCCTTCCAAGTAGCTGGAACTACAGGCACGTGCTACCATGCCCGGCTAATTTTTTGATTTTTGTAGAGATGAGGTCTCGACAAGTTGCCCAGGCGGGTCTTGACCCCGCGGGCTCAGGCAATCCACTCACCTCAGCCTCCCAAAGCGCAGGATTACAGGCTGAGCCACCGAGCCTGGCTTCATGTATTCTTAGAACCTGTTATTTAAGCCATCACTGAAGCCTAGCCATTTACATAATTTAATAAGATATAACAGATCCTTTTAATCCTCAAAGTAGTTTACTGACTAAGTATCACTCTCAACACTTTTTTGAGGGACATACTGGTTTACGAATTGGATCCCAGATCCTGAGAATCAGAAATGCCTGGCTTTGAATCCAAGCTCTGCCACTTATTAAACATTGTGGTTACGGACAATCAAGTAACTTCTCTGGGCCTCAGTTTCTTCACTGGAAACATGGGAATATTACTAGCATTCAAGTCATAATGTTACAGTGAAGATTGAATACGAAAAACGCATGTAAAGAGTATTCATTCAATATTCCATGCTAGTGTACTATGAATACTATTATTCTCTTCATCCCTGGGCAAAATGCCTATTTCTTAAAATCATACAGAGGTTTCTGGTCAAGGCCCAGGAAGCTTCATAAATAAGTGAAGTGATTTTATGAGGCACTGCTAACTTTCATCAAATAAAGTATGGACCAAAAAGATGCCAATAATGCAAAATGGTTTCATTCCAGATCTTGGTTAATTTTGTTTTCTTAGCAGAAAAATGAACAAAATAATCCCTAAGAAAAACTCATGAATACCTGTCTTCAAACCTGCTCCTCTTTCTAAATTCACTCTTTCTGTTAACACTGTCCCCTCATCATCAGGTTAGAACATTCATCATATTTTATACATCTTCTCTCTGCTTCTAACTGGATCACCTTTGAACTTCATGTTCTCTGCACCATAAAGCTGTTACCACCAAAATTTATATTAAATAAATTTATAACTCATTTTATTCTCAAAAATCCCTCTAAGTTAAGAGTCACTTCCACCGGGCTCAGTGGCTCAGGCCACGCTTTGGGAGGCCGAAGTGAGTGAATTGCCTGAGCCCGCGGGTTCAAGACCCGCCTGGCCAACTTGGAGATCTCATCTCTACAATAAATCAAAGAAATTAGCTGGGTGTGGTAGTGCACGCCTGTAATTCTGGCTACTTGGAAGGCTGAGGCAGAAGGATTGCCAGAGCCCAGCAGGTCGTGGCTGCGGTGGCCAATAGCGGCCACTGCACTCCAGTCTGGACAACAGAGTGACTCCAACTCAAAAAAAAAAAAAAAAAAAAGCCGGGCTCGGTGGCTCAGCCTGTAATCCCTCGCTTGGGGAGGCTGAGGTGAGTGGATTGCCTGAGCCCGTGGGTTCAAGACCCACCTGGGCAACTTGGTGAGCCCTCATCTCTACAATAAATAAAAATTAACCAGGCGTGGTAGTGCACCTGTAGTTCCAGCTACTTGGAAGGCTGAGGCGGAAGGATCGCTGGAGCCCAGCAGGTCGAGGCTGCGGTGGCCGGGAGCGGCTACTGCACTCCAGACTGGGCAATAGAGTGAGACTCCAACTCAAAAAAAAAAAAAAAGTCACTTCCATCTTACTGGAGAGAAATTCACTGAATCCCAACAATCATCTAATATATTCTGTGTGCTAGTGGCAGTAATGGCAATAAGAAATTGAAGCTGCAGGCACGGTGGCTCACGTCTATAATCCTAGCACTTTAGCAGGTGGAGGCAAAAGGATTCCCTGAGCCCCAGGTTTGAGACCTGCCTGGGGCAACCTAACGAGACTTCGTCTCTAAATTAATTTTTAAAAATTAGCCAGGCATGGTGGTATACACCTGTAGTTCCAGCTACTTGGAAGGCTGAGGTGAAAAAATCACCTGAGCCCAAAAGGTCAAGTCAAGGCTATGGTGGTTGTGAGTGTGCCACTGCACTCCATTCTGGGCAACAGAAGGAGACTCCAACTAAAAACAAAGCAAACAAAAAGGAAACTGAAATTGCAGAAAGCTTCCTACAGTGGGAGAAAAAACTGGTCCCCTGTCATGGTACCACTACTTACTAGGTGTGTGATCAGAGAAAATACCTACTTTACCTGACCTTCTATATCTTGGCCTGTTTACCATGATCGTTAACCCTTTCTATGCTCCGCATGCCATTTCTCAACCTTCTCTGTGCTTTAGTTCCCTCATCTGTAACACAGGGATGTTAGGAATAGCATCAAGTTATTGTGAGAGTTAAATAAGCTAATACATATAAAGAACTTAGAACAGCTCCCGGCATATACTAAGTGCTCAAAAATAATAGCTAATGTCTAGTCCATGGACTCTGTATTTAATGCTCAAATAATTTCCAAGCTCAGTGTCCACTTTGTGATTCAGTATGAATTTACATTTTTTAGGAGTCCCCATTTAAATATGGTTTGTTATCTGGTGTCTTGAAGTTTTAAAATTTCTGCTCTGTATATTCCATAAACATCTGGTGAGTAACCTGCTCTGTGGCAGGTAGTATAACAGGTTCTGGGCAATAAAGTTGAATAAGACATGCTCCCTATCCTAAAGATGCTAACAATTAGTGAGAAATACATTCACAAAAACAACTAGTTATTATAAAACATGGCTACAGAGCTATGAATAAGGACGCATGGCAATCCAGGAAAGAGCAGTTGGTCTTAACTGGTGGTGGAATCAGGAGAAGCTTCATGGAGGAGGTACCACTTACACAGGACCTTTAGGGTTGAACAAGACTGCTGGCAGAGAAGAGGGAACAGGGCTCAGGGAGACCAAGCTATATAAATCCAAAGAGGGTTTCTGAGAAGGGTTTAGGACGCAGGTCTGGGAATGTAGCTGAATGGCAAGCTGACAGGTAGAGTGGTGAGGAAAGACTTGAAAGACAGATGGTTCTATGTTTTTGCTATTGTGAATAGAGCTGCAACAAACATACTGCCCATCAAAGCTGGACTGGATAAAAAAAATGTGGGACATATACACAATGGAATATTACGTAGCCATAAAGAAGGACAAACATATGTACTTCATAGCAACTTAGATGGATTTAGAGTCGATCATACTCAGTGATCTGTCACAGAAACAAAGAACAGAGTACCAAATGTTCTCACTCAAAGCAGACCTTGAACAATTATAATACTATAAGAAAGGGATTGGTAGCAGTGGGAAAATGTCAGGGGAGGGTGGTGGGATTGGCAGTTGAGGGAAACTGCTAGGAGAGGGAGGGGCACACCTCATCAACAAGGGTACCTGCATAATCAACGTCTGTATACCTAACCCTGAATTGTACCCCACATCTTTATAATAATAATTTTTTAAAAAGTGAAACAAACAAAAAAAGACAGATGGATCCAAAGTGTAAAAAGCTTTCAAAACAATGCTCAAGAATGTGCGTTTCATTCTGTGATCAGTGGTGGAAGGCATTCAAAGACACAATCTCTCTAGGTCTGACTAGAAGTAAGCAGAGTGCCAGAGGTTCCCATTAGGACCTGGATAGGGCTAAGTGAGGACAGAGTGAGCTTGGGGCCAAAGGACCTAACTTGGAGTCCCAGCGCTATTGCTTTCTAGGTGTGAGACTTTTTGGCAAGTCACTCACATTACCTGAACCTCCGTTCAGCTACTGGTCAGCTACTGTGTCAATGTTTTTCCAAAACTTATTTTAAGGAAAAATTGATTGAGAGCTTGTTAAAACTGTATCTATGTAACCTGCCTGCAAAGTCTGATTTGGGACATTTGCAGAGGAACCCAGGCATCTGCCTTCCTAACAAAAACACCAGTAATTCTGAGGCAGTTGGCTGCCTTCCAGAAACACCACTACCAATGCCAGGTGAGCAAACCCAGGCTAGTCAGTAGCATAACATTGGCATTTAGGTATTTGGATTCCAATGACAGGACTCTGCTGCAGCTCTCATTTTATTTATCGTAACATTATTGTTGTTGGCCCACAGTCTGAATGATTGTGAATCATAATATAGAGACCACTTTCTCTCTTTCCCTTCCTCCCTAGCTTGGCCAATAAAGTCGGAACTTCTGCCATCTCAACAGTGGCTGTAGCCTTGCCTCATGATGATGAGGTGAATGAAGCTTCTCATTCACTCTCTACGAGGGCTGGATTCATTTCTTGGGTGATTTGGACGAGGAAACTGAGCAAGGACGGGCTGACCCTTTGTTCTCTCTTTGGGGGCCTGCTTGTACATGCATGGGTTTGTTCTCTTCTCTGGTTTAACAGGAGGTAAGTAAGCCCCCTTGCCTCCGTCAGGGAGGCCTGTGGCTTGGTGGTGTGTTCCATTTGGGGATGTCAAGGAAGTACACAATCTGTGTCACAGTTGAAGCCACATTCTCCAATCCAGCCTTATTAATAATAAAACCGATATTGTACTTGCCCTCTGTCTGACTTCCTATCCATTGATGGACTGATTCTTGACTACAAGAGGCATGAAAATTATCAGACTCAAAAGATCAATCATAACCAAAGTTGAATGCAAACAAGTAACATACTTTTAAATATTGACTTTAAATAAAGGTGTTTTTAAAGGTTAAATTACACCGTTGAGTTGACCCCAACTTAAAAAGGTGCATTGCCTTTGACTCTGCAATTCTAGCAACTTTATTCCAAAGAAACAATTTAAAATTTGTGCACATTTAGTCAGAAAATATGCATTTCATTAAAATACTACATAAGATGAGGGAAAAGATGCCACAATCTGACTGTCTACCAATGAAATACTGGTCGAAGACATTAGGCAAGCTACTAAAAATAATGTTACAGAAGAGTATTTATTAACAAAATGACATTCACAATATAATGGTAGAAAAAAAGCTAGTTACAAAACAACATACTATGTTCCTATATCCATGAATACATAACAAGTGTTTGTGATTGTTTATGTACATTTATATTTTTTGCATAGAAAGAAGTCTAAAAGGCCACATAGAAAGTTAAAGGGTGATAATCTCTAACGGTGGGAACTTGGGAATTTAATATTTGTGATTCCTTTTGCTCATTCGAGTTTTCTAATTTTTCTAGTGAACACATATTGCTTTTTTACTGAAAATATTATTTTATCATATAAAAAATAGCTAAGCATTTTTGAAAAGACGTTTCCAACAAAATCATCATATAATTGCTCTTCTGCTTTAACTTTTAATCAATGGTATGATTAATTTAATAAGTACTTTGTGTTCTTAAAGGCAAATATGGGTTATTTTTAATGAAAATAAACAAGTCTTCAGATCTTAAGGAAGGGCCCTGACTCCACAATGTTTTAAACTGGGTCAGGTTACTGCTGTCCCTGAGGAGGGACTTTTTGTCTTTAACATGAAGATTTTAACACCCACCCCATAGTTTTCACATTAGGAATAAATTAAATAAGCTAACCATGTAAATTACCTAGCACAGTATCTGGCACAAAGTAGTAGACCAAAAAACATCAGTTGCAAAAACATTCTTGAGTTTTAACTTAAAATTTTAATGTATGCATAAAAATAAGCACACAAAAAACTCAGGCAGTGTTTGACAGACTTGATTCTTTTCCCAACACTGCCCGCTAGGCTGACTGGTTAGCCCAGCTGCAGTAAACAATAAATATTTTTTACTTCAGTACTTTTGGGTTTGTTTCAGACTTTAAAAATCTAAGACAAAGTCTAATATATTTGAGAAAAAAGTTACAGTGCCTTTTTTCCTTGATCCAAGTCATGTGAACTAGTATACCAAGATGATATGGTCATAATTATAATACGGGAACAAACATAGTGTTCAAAATTGAGGAATCCTGTGCAAAGAAAGCTGACTCTACATTGGTATACATTTAACATTCATTGGGTTTTACTGAGAGAAAAAGAAAAGTCTTGACAGAATGGAAGCTGAAATTTTCCAGGAGGCTAGAAAAACATTGATTTCTCCTTGCTGCCTGGCCAACATATCCCTTTGGACCTCATCCTTTTAGGTGCCAAGAAAGCTAGAAAGATTTAAGCTAGAATAAAATTTGAAGAGAAAAAGAATAACGTGCCCGTTGTCTTTCACGTGACTCTTAGATATCCTCTCGATAATTTTTGCAGTGGGGAGAAAAAACCCAGCTCCTAAAGGATGAAGGAAAAGAAAAACTCTCCTAACCCAAAGGATTTTCTTACCCCCATCCACATAGTTAAGCGTTATCTAGTAATTTCATATCAAAGACTAGAAAGATATGAGACTTTCAGTTACCAAGTCTGAAATTTAGAAACCTGTTTCCTCCCATATTTCTTTTCCTTAATGGAGGACTATGGTGCTAAAGAGGAAAACCTGGTGCTCTTCTAACAATTAGGAGAGAAAAAGGAGCCCAACAGAGGAAAATCACTTCTCTAAAACTATAATGACAATCCCAAAAGCTTTTATTTATGCAAACATTTTCTAAAACTTTATGGAAGGCCTTCACCCAGTGTCTAGATTGTGGGTCGGCATGGTGGCACAATAGGAACAAAAAGTTTCTTCCCTTTCTCAGGAGTTTCTGCGGTGTAGCCAAGCACTTCCAGTGACTGTAGAAATCCCACCAGGTGGGGACCGACTCTACTGGGTGCTGAATTGCACCATCTTAGATTCCTGCTGGGTTGCCATAGCTAGAAAACTGACTATTTTTACAGAGTCTGTGTCATCTGAACTTTCCATCAACCACGTAAGGTAGGCAAGCCAGATATTGATACGCCATCTTATAAAAGAGGAAACAAAGGCCGACAGAGGTCAATATCTCCCAAGGATTCTGAAGGAAAATAGCAGACTTCGGACTAGCCTTCAGATCTTTTAACGTCTAACCCAGTCCTTCCCTCCTGCACAGGTTTAGCCTTCATAGGGAACTGCCTAACTAGCTCCTCCTAATAAAGGCTCAAAAATTGTTTTCTCCACATTGCAAAAGATAGAAGGAATTCACAACACACAACAGCCTAGAAAAGTCAGCGCTGATGCCACCCTGTGCAATTAGAAGACAGAACTTTTTGATACCTGAAAATACCTCAAGTGTTACTGAAAAAAAAAGTCCTTTCTATCTGGAAGAGAATAAAAACGAATCAAAAAGCATTAACCACATGATACTAAAACACACTTGGAGATGGCTTTCTTTTTATAACGATTATATTTTCATCTCATGAATTCTTTAAAAAAAGCATTTCTAGGCCAGGCTCGGTGGCTCAGCCTATAATCCCAGCACTTTGGGAGGCCGAGGCGAGAGGATTGCTGGAGCCCACGGGTTTGAGACCCACCTGGGCAACCTGACGAGACCTCGTCTCTACAATAAATCAAAAACTAGCCAGGCGTGGTAACGCACGCCTGTAGTTCTGGCTACTTGGAAGGGTGAGGCGGAAGGATCGATGGAGCCCAGCAGGTTGAGGCTGCGGTGGGTGCACTCCAGTCTGGGCGACAGAATGAGACTCCAACTCAAAAAAAAAAAAAGAAAAAAAAAGCGCATTTCTATCATCTCCATTTCTTCAATTAGGTTTCTAGGACCTAAGTAAGAGACAAGTGCTTCTTAAGATCAATCCTCATATGAGGGTCTAGCCCCATTCTTTTTTTATTATAGCAGTGAGCTTCCCCGGCTGACTGTTTTCAGTACTTACATGGAAACTTATATAAAAAACGACTTTGACTTCTTCATTGAAAACACTAGTCTGATGCTCCTTTAATTCACTTATGGCAACAAACCAGAGAAAAGTAAAATAGTAAAAATACTAAGGATTATTTGGCAAACACTTTCAAGTTTTGTTTTTCACATAGCATTTTGTTTGATAAAGAGCTCACTTAGAAATACTCAAAAAACATATATGAAAAATTTCTTGTACATTATTAAGTCAGTAGATTTACTGAGGTATATATTCTGTGCCAGGCTGACTGTAACTATCTCATAATTCACTAGCAGTTCCTGATGGATTGATCACTAGATGATTAACTATCACCATTATTTGATAGTTTTTTTATTGCAAAGTTTTTCCAAGATTAAAAAGAAAAGGTTTATAACAATTTCTTAGTGGAAAGACAAATACCACATATTCTTATTTTTACATGGGAGCAAAATAATGTGTATACATGTACACAAAGTGTGAAATGATAGACAATGAAGACCCAGAAAGGTGAGTGGGTGGGAGTGGAGATGAAAATTGTTTAATGGGTACAATGTACTTCCAGGTGATGGCTACCCTAAGATCCCTGACTTCACAGTTACACCGTCTATGCATGCAACAAAGTTACACTTATACCCCATATAGTTATACATATATATTTGGCGACTCTTTCATTCAGAAGCTGACAACAACAATACAACAACAATAAAAGAAAATGAAAGCTACCCCAGCACCACGCCTCTCTTTATACTAGAGGGCCTTCCCTCTCTGCCTATTCCTTCTTTCAGTCTTTCTCTATGCTGAGTAGAAGAGCAATAGGCATCTTTTAAAAAGTAAACATAACAGTAACAATAAGTTACCTGATGAAAGTCAAAGTTTAATTCTGCAAAACTGTCATCAAGTTCTACAGTAGGATTATTTGTGGGCACTGGTAGACACAGGTCAGTGATCCAGTTTTTAAAGATTCAACTTGCCCCTAGTTAGCTGCAAAAAATAAAACACACTCCCAGAGCCCCCGTAATACAACATCTCTGCAGTCATATTTGTCCTGCAGAAGGGATAGAGAGGAGAGGCTCAACTCTAGCTTGCTCTACACTGTCCTTGCAATTGCCCCATACAAACTGAAGGCACGTGAGCACTATCAGTGAGTTCTGTAAGTGATCTACATACAGCAAGTGGATAATTTCAGCAGGTTTAGGGGTTTAGCTAGAGTGGGTATGTATAAATGTGTTCTTTCACAAGGACCTTAGAATTTTCTACACAGCCTCTGATAACAGCATGCGAACAGTCCTATCTAGGTAATCACAATTTCTGAGGTAGCAATCCCTGCTCCCTGTCCAGTCTTCTGCTCAACTCCCCACTCTCCCCTTTGGTACATATCAACCAAGTTCACACCCCAACCCTAGTCTCTGTTGCCGGTACTAGGTCATTATCAGGCTTTTGCATCTCCAAATCTGAGAGACTAAATCATTTACTTGCCTAAAATGATTAAGGGCTTAGAGCAAAGTCTGCAGCTCCTAGACTGACTTCATAGGATCATAATATTTAAAAAGTAATCATGAACCTAAAATATATTTTTTAATTACTTGAATAAAGTCCAATGGCTGCCTTTTAAAAAAAAGTAAAAGCCGGGCTCGGTGGCTCAGCCTGTAATCCCGCACCTTGGGAGGCTGAGGTGAGTGGATTGCCTGAGCCCGCGGGTTCGAGACCCGCCTGGGCAAGCGAGACCTCATCTCTACAATAAATAAAAAAATTAGCTGGGCGTGGTAGCGCGCGCCTGTAATTCCAGCTACTTGGAAGACTGAGGCGGAAGGATCGCTGGAGCCCAGCAGGTCGAGGCTGCGGTGGCCGGGAGTGGCCACTGCACTCCAGTCTGGGCGACAGAGTGAGACTCCAACTCAAAAAAAAAAAAAAGTAAGGACATATCAGAATAGTAAAAAGCAGTATTATGTTTCTTGATTCACTACAGTTTTAACTTCCTACAGACTAGCTCGGCTCAGCATAATCACTTAAGCAATAGCTTTAAAGAGGACAAGTTTAAATGAACATCCTCCTTAAAAAAACAAAAACAAAACAAGACAAAAACCTCTAGTCTCAGAACAGCAGCACTTATGTAATGCTGAGTCTGCTTTTAGATGGGAATAAAATGATTTTATGTTTTCTGCTGGACACAGAGAGTGCTAGCACATATTCTCTTTACTTTCCAAGATTTTTTCCAAAATCAAAGGGAAGCCAGTTTTATAAAATATCAATCATGTCTATAATACATAAATGGGGAACAAGGAAGCCAGTTTTATAAAATATCAATCATGTCCATAATACATAAATGGGGAACAGAAAGGAATGAAGTGATCTAATTGTTTTTTAAAAACTTCAATCAAATAATACTAAAATGGTTCTGCCTAAAGAACTAACAAGATTAGTTTAGAAAAAAAAATGCAACAGCTACAAAATTTTTCAGTTGGTATTACAGGCAGTAGTAGTGAGGCTACAAATTCAAGTACAAATGCTGCCACTTGTGAGGCCCTATCTCTGTTCTGTTAAATCATACAAGAGTCTCTGACCACAGGAAAGACTGGATCAAAATAATGGGGTTGATGAGAGCAACTCCAAGACCTGTATGGGGGTGGAAGGTGTACGTACTTCAAAAGCAAGTTGTTTTGCAGGTTGGCTCAATGGTCTTGTTTTAGTGAAGTTACTGAACATCTCTTAGGTTGTTCTCATGTCACTATGAATGAATAAGAAACTATGAGGATCATTTAAAAGAAACATTATCTGAGTAAAGATCAGCCATGTAAATGCAATATTAGTTCCAGAAATGTTATATGTAGCATGGTTTTCAGAGATGCTTGAATAAGCAAACAGTTTGATCACAAGATATCTGATGAGGAGATGGCCATTGTTCCCAATTATTCTGACTATGATCCTAGCCCACGTTTGTAGCAGTGCAATTAAGAAGAGATTAGACAGAGAAGTTTGGGGCTCAAGGAATTTTCCCACACATTTTCCTAACATCTACATCCTAATTTGAGATAGAATACACTTTCTAAAACTTATCCTGCACTTGAGGTAAAGGGGAAGACTCAATATACTTAGCTTCAAAAAGCAAACAACTTAATTAAAAAATTGAAAGCAATTTATCAGTAAGTCAAACTAAGTAGCTCTTTGAAATAAAATTAAAAGACACTGAATTAAACATCTTGTGTGAAATATAAGCCACAGTCTCCCTCTATCCTTAAATTATTATTACTGTGATTATTTTCAAAGTCATGAAACAATGTGATGTACAGTGGTATTTAGAAGCTTACTGAGTAGACACGTCTACCTTAGTTCCTTAATTCCAGATGTGAATGACAAAATCAAATTTTAGCTGTTCATAAGCAAATACAAATATTGGGAGAGGCAGTAAGACAAAGTTATAATAGATATAATCCTGTTAATTAGAAATAAAAACGTGGATCTCCTTAAGGTAAAAATCATATAATAAAACAAAGCTCTTCAAAATAATTTGAAAATAACTTCTGAAACATTTTCACAGCGTTTTCTACTTTAAAATATAAACAAATAAAAATTTTAAAGGGCATCTGAAATGAGAGCACAATATATTCCTTTCCTACCAAAAAAATCACTGTAAGAAAGATCACCAAGAACCAAAAACAATGAAGTTTGCGGCACTTCAGTGACCAGGTGTTATTGTGGTTTGGTGTGACTGAGCTGCAAAGTTTGCTGCAGCTTCCTGCACTGTGTTGCCTTTCCCTCCCCAAGCATCTAAATATAACTGAGATGTTCTCTTTTGGGGTGTTAAACATTTGGGTAGCTTAGGGGACAAATGGAAGACTGACACCAAAGATGAATAATCACAGTGCATTAGGTCAATGGGAACTTTCACTATGTTAACACCAGCCAAGCTTGCTGTTCACCTGGTGCTCAGGCACATAACTGCCAGAACCAAACCAGGGCTGTAAAGCACTATTTTTTCTTTTAATACTTCACCATTGGCCTCCAGGGATTTTCATAAATAAGATTCAGAGAAAGAAAGGTTTGGGAGTATGTTTTAATAAACTCTCCAGGGTCCTTGCTCTAAAATATTGAACAGGCTTTTGCATCTTCTCACTCTCTGTGAAGAACACCAACTCAAGCCAAGGTTTGCTATGCCCTAAGAATTCACACTGACATCAGATGTGCTATGATAGGTGCTTTCTTTTCAGGCCCAATTTATCTGAACTAAGAATTCTTATTTAAAATTCTGTGAGAGACCCATTCATAAGATTTTTGGTAGAGACGTTCACACCCCTAAGAATTCCAGTTCTAGAAGGATGTAATTTGCCAATTAAAATTCCCCTTCAGAAAGAAAAAAGCTGAATAGGTAATATTGTATTTATGTACAGTATTGTGTAGGCAAAAGCTGTGCCAGCACACGTATGCCAGTGTTTGTCTTAAGGGGCAAAAGCGTATAGAGTAGGTAAAATGAGATGCCTGCAGAAACATTTCTGTGCATGCCAGCTGGCCATAGTTGGTATTCTCTGGATTACCTGCAGTTACATACCAAGAGAAGACTATGCAGGGAAGGGGTGGTTGCCTCCCTCCCCCACCCCCAAATGTTTTTCCAGTCCTAACAAGTTGGGCAGCAGATGCAGTCAACAAGCAATTGTTTGTAATGCAAATTCAAGCAACAGGGATGCCATGGGATGTTCCCATCCTAAGCCCAAACACAAATGGTCACCCTGCTCCTCACACCCAGAATGAACATCTATCACTGTGAATGTCAATGGTACATATACTCCGTCCTGCTAAGGACAGAGTTAAAGAGCAAGAAGGCAGAAGTGTGGTTAGGGGTGAAGAAGAGAGGCTGCCTTCCGGTTAAAGTGTTTTTGATCTCAGACACATTGAAAACAGTTGTTAGGTATTAAAAACCAAAGATTATAACTTACTTCAGTTGGACGCTAAAAAAAATTCTGACATAGTCTTGTGGTTATAACTGAAAAGCTTCTGGAATTGTGTAAACTGCAGAACATCTCAAGAAAATGTGCCTAAAATAAACATATTCTATGTACTGAAACCAAAAAAATATGTAAAGGAATAAAGCAAAGCAGCAGATAACAGGGTACCGTAACTGTTTCCTGACCACACCCCTTTCTTTCCTCCACTCTACACCCACCAACATGTATTCTGGCCACAAATCTTTCCTAAACAATGAATGACTGTTTGATTCACCAACCTCAAAATTTTAATACATACACTAACAATAAATACCTTCCATTCTATCAAAATTTCAAAATGAGTAGTATACTAGACGATCAGGAGAAAAGATCATGGAGACATGAGGCAGAATGCTGACTTAAAGAGGAAGAGAAGTTTAATTTTCTTCTTAGTGATTGTTTATACAATATCAATAAATTTTTATTATACTGACTTTTTAAAAAGTATTGTTTTGAAATGAGAAGTAGCTGATCTCTTTAAGGAATAAATTCAAATTTATTCCTTTCACCTCTGTGCATAGCTGAAAAGTATAAGACTTTTTAAATGGGTACTTTCTATTGCTACCAAGGTAAGACTATTTGTTGTTCCAAAAACATCTTTCAATAGAAATCTTCACATATGCCTTATCTAAAACATATTCTCCTTCCCCTCTCCCTCCAAAAAAAGACAAAACATCTGACATATTTGATATATAAAGTCTCCCACAATTTTGAAAACTCAAGCATTTGAGGTGATCTCTGATATTAAACCATATTTGCTTTTATTAATTAATTCATGCTTTATGTGGTAGACTAATATATAACACAGATACCTCGTATCATTAAATATTTGAAAAGCCTTTTAAAACAAAATATGAAATAGCTACTTCCTTTAGCAACCATCACAAGATCACTAAAATTAGATGTCCAAGACCTCCATTTTAACTGCTATTTGAAATTAGAAAAATTTTATTCCCTGAGAGGCTAAATATCCTTTTGAAATGTGTGGGAAAATAATTACACTAACATCCAAATCACAGTGCCCACACAAAGTAAATATATTTCACATACTTATCATTTCAACAACTGAGGACTATGGATAATCATGATAACCACAATACTCCTGTTGATAACTGTGGAATTCTGAGCTATTATTCTCTGCTTCTCAGGTGAATCTTCTCACTCTCAGATCTGTTTACTAAGGTGTTAACAACACTATTTTCCCCAGATATTTGCAACTTGTTTTTACAGTGAATAGAAGCACTGGGCAAAGAAGTCAAACACCATAGGTTCCATTTTACAATCCAGATTTGACCAGCAAGAGAGTCAGTGAGACTTAAGACCCATACGTATTGTGTTTTTCATTGGGAGCTGAATGGTGGAGGGAGAGTGGGGCTGCATACAAGGTAAGTATCTTGATGGATCAGTAAAAATCTATCACCACTGCTAGAGGGATGATTCTCAAAAACTTCATCACCGCATGTTTCATATTCACAAGCACACAAGTTACCACTAAGATGTTTTCTCACTAGATAAACAAGGCATCTACTTTCCAAGAAAAGAGAAATATAATCACAAAACAAACCTGATATTCTTCATAATGTTATATATTTGAATAATGCAAATATAATACCACTGTAGTTTTAGAACTTTAGACATTAATTGAACCATGAGATTAAAAAAAGGAACAACTTTCATGAGGGTTATATTTAAGTGATATTTTTCAACAATTGATAATAAAGTAAAAATAGCTCAACCCCCACCTGATCTTAAAGAAGTATTGTTTTCTAAGCCGAAGTAACATAATGAATATTCAGCTCCAAATGAGTTAAAGCAGTTCTGATTCAAGAAAGTCTGTGGGATTGAAAGCTACGCAATTCTCAGTTAACTGAAAGATAAAGCATTTCCCCCCTCTTATCAGCATGGAAAGCATAGTACTCATAAAATCATAGATTTGTTGATTTAACTTCATTTGACTTTATAATTCATGATTCACTAATTTTAATGAATAAGCTAAAAGCTAAAATTCCAAGGGTAAGACAACAAAGGTAGCAACATTTTAAGGTAGCCATTCCTCAGAGCATCTCATACTTAGCAATGACTGGTTGTGTGTAATGAAAGCATTTCCAACGAGTTTGAAAAAATAAACATTCCGCCAAAATACAAATTAATTTGCACTTCTGAAAATAATTTACAGCATCAGCATGTTACTCACTGTTCTCGGGATGGGTGGAGAAAGAGATCCATTTGACATGTACGGGTCGTTATTCATATTTGGCATCATTATGTACCCAGAATAACTGGAGTAGGAGGGTCCCTTGTTGTAGAGGCCTCCATCTGGATGCTTTCCTGGAAGAATCCAAAGAGCAGTCAGTGATGCATTGACTTCCTTTTGTATCACTGTATTTTGCATCTAAAAATCTAAGTTCTAAGGCCAACTGGGCCTTACATACAAGACTTGTTTACAAAATACTGTAACTGGATTATTATGCTCTATTTTAGACTGACAGTATTTGTTCTATTAAATGGCTTAGCAAACCAGGTGTCTTAAAAACATGTGGTTCAAACAGTACTTCCACTACTGACTGATGTTTTTATTGTGTAGTGTTATCCATCTAACTTAATTTGTTCTAATACTAACAAACAGGATTAAAAAATAGGTGAAGGAACACACACAAACCTAAAGCTGTATGACTACATTAGGCCATTTATCTATATGCATATATACATTTATACACTTGAAGTTATGCTTCGCCTTTTAGGCAAACTTAAAAATTCTGCCTGTGCTTCTAGAAAATTCCTAGATTTTACTGAGGGATAAAGTGTATATAGCATATAGGCAACTTATAAGAAATTAACTCTGGGAGGCTTAATTTTAAGTGCTACGAAGAAATTAGTGCTCAGCATATATATTTCTTTTCTTTGACCTGTATAACCATTTTGTAGCTGAGGAGCTGATAGTTCTTTTCCCTTCTTCTCCTGGTGGACATATTGTTATGTAGGAAATCTTCATTCTGGTCAGGCAAATTATTAAGTAGTTAAAGGAGAACATAAATGCAGATTGGTTGACAGGGAAACCCTATGAGTTGCCTGATTCTTTTAAAGTCAAAAGGAGTTCTCCTTAAATATACATGTGTGTGTATACATATGTTAGATTTAATAAAAATAAACAAAATGATATATATGCAATTTTAAAAGTTTTTAGCAAGAATCAGAAATGGGGATAAAGTCTATCATGTTCAATATGCATAGTTGCTAATTACAAGTTTTATATCTTTATAAGCTGAATTCTGCTCTGCTCATTCACTGCCTGTCTTCTCACTCTAATAAAAGAAACAAGAAATAGCACTTTTGCAAGTGAAAATCCACTCAAAACTATTCTTGTTGAAAAATAAATTGATGTACACTGGCATTCTTTATATTAATGCATGTAAAAAATACTAAGCTAATGAGAGCTTAAGGTAAAATGAGGAAAAAGAACCTCATTACAGACATTCCCTCTTCTCCAAAGAATCAGGAAGCCAACTGAAATCCAAAGGTCCCTAGCTCATTCAAAGACAGTTTTTGAATTACGCTAATATACATTAGAGATAAGCCATACGTTTCCTAGGTTGTCTTTCCTATTTTATTGAAACAATAGGCATAATCTTATCACATATGGTCCTGGTTTCTTGAACGCAAAAGTTACAAAACACACCTATACATACAAATCGCACACATTATACCATCAATTGGGAGAAGTAGAATCAGCGTCTTACCATCATCAGGGTGTTCTCTGGCCTTGTCGTGGTAGGACTCCTGAGAGGTTTGTGCTTGTCTGGCCACCTAACATCATGAATCCCCACCACCAAAAGAAAGAAAATCACCTTAGAGTTTGTGACAAGAATCATACAAGCGAGTCTCCACTGATAACTCAAAGACACAGGTTTAAGTGCAACTTTGTTTTATTACTCTAAGAGGGAGAGACTGAGGTTGAGGACTGGGAAATATTTTTCTTTTCAACATGTATTTTTAAGGGATTTTTATCTAGTCATGACCAAAAAAGTGTAACAATAACAAAAGCAATGAAAATACAGTAAATTTGGCAATGATCCCCATGTTGCTCTGGCTGTTGTTTGTTGAACCATATCAAGGCCACTTGGATGCCTGATATGACAGGAGTAGGAGTTAATGGGGCTGATCGTTTGGACAGCCTCTTCAGCCACTGTTCACTTCAATCAGCTCTGATTAAAAACAGGCTGGAATATCCTTTTGCAACTGGAAATGACATTTTAAACATAAACAGGCCAACCACTCAGATGAGGTCTTAAGGCAATTGCCCCGAGCACAGTCCCAGCAGCATCTCCACTGGGATTTACAACCTGTGGCAGCCAGCGGCAGCGGGGTACAGGCTTAGAAAAGTAAAACTGTTGTTCTGTGGTTAAAGGGGGGAATATTTGCGAGCTGGGTTATAGCCGTCTAAAAAGTAGCCCAGTTCATATCAGTTTTGGTAACCACCATCCACCCAGACTCAACCACGTGCAAATCAGTGGTATTATCCTTCACCGTCTTTCTTGGGTCTGCCCATGCCCTCTCACCACCTACACGAAGAGTTACAGGGCCCTAATACCTGAGTTCTCGGACTCAAACTCGGCGTCCTTCATCCAGACCAGAAAAGTGCAGAAAATGTGAAGTGGGTGTCAACATGATTTATGATCTAAGCGAGGACAAGCAAGATGGTAGAAAGGAAAAGAGGCTGCCCTACAAATATGAGAGTCCGGCAAAAACCTGAGTGTCTTGGATAGACCTGTGTCCTCTCAGTGACCACCTTCTCTCCCCAGCACACACTGAGTCACCAATCTTTTACAAGTGGGGTACACCCTGGGCTTCCCCACATCCCGCTCAAACTGGACTCCGCGGATGAAGAACACCCCATGTTCTCCGAACGCAGGCCCCTAGCCTTTCAAAATGCGTACTCACCCCCGCCATTGGGATGGAGAAGGTAACTCTGAGGTATTCTTAAACGCGTGGTTTAAAACCCAAAATGTCCCCGCCCCCAAAACCACATGCTTTCTTTTTGGGGGCAGAAGGATGCCATTTAAGGAAGAAAAAAAGGGGTATACTCTCCAAGTTTCTTTGGAGGGAAAAAGCGTTAGTGAAATCGTCTGGGTGTCAGGACTTTTCCACCGGATTTCCTCCAGAGGGTTTCCCAGTTGCTGAACGAGGGTGACCCGCGGAGGTCGGGTAGCAGGGTCCGTCCGCCCCCGCCCCCGGGCTCCCGGAGCGGCCCGAAACAGCCCTCCCGCGCGGCGCGGCTCCGGGCTTGCTCTCGCCGGCATCCACGTGTCTGTATTTACTCTACTCAGGTTACCGGCGCTATCGCCAGCCGCGGGCCAGAAGATCAGATAAAGCGCTTTCCACCCTGCCTGGCTGGTGCCCGGCTTCCGCCGCTTCTCCATCCGAGTCGCCTTTCTTCTGCCTAGATTTGAGGCCTGATTTTCTCTCAGCGATGGGGCTGGAGGAAACCGGAGTTGCGGGCGGCACAGCCGGGGTGTGCCGTGGACTGGCCCCGCTCCGCGCGCCCACGGCTCCCGGCGGCTGGCCCGGGCGCGGGGGCCACGCCGGCCGCAGGGACCGAGCCCCGCGCCGCCTCCGCAGCCCCGAGCGCGCGCCCCTCGACCGGCCGGCTCCGCGGCGGTTGGGACGGCCCCGCCTGCCCCTGGCCCACGCCCGCCTCCCCTTCCTCCCGCCGCTGACTCTGCTCGTCTCCACCTAAGCCTTTGGTGGTTTAACGCACTTCTGCAGAGACAACCGCCAAGAAAGACAGCGGGTGCACTGTCTCTTCCGTGCTACGGAGGGATTTCTCAGTAGTGCTGCGAGACCTGCTCGCGTGAATGCACCTCGCCGCTCGGCCCCACCAAAGCGTTGGGAGGCGAAACGTGATGGGTTGAGGGCGCCTTTCCTGCCTGCAAACCAACCGTCTGGCCGTCGAACCCCTAAACGGTTCCACTCGGAATAAGTTTCCCTGCAACCCATCCTACACACACCGGGAGCGTGGGCCTGGGGCCCAGCCACACACATCCAGAACCGACAAGGGACCTCCTCGGGCCCGGCACCGGGCGCCGCCGCTCCCCGCTCCCTCTCTGCGCGCCCGGGACCCGCCACGCCTCTCGGGCTCGGGGCGGCGGCCCGCTCACCTCGTGTCCGTTGCCGGCCGGGATGATCTCGGACTCGTTAACCAAGGAGGACTTGATGTCGGCCAAGTCGCCTTCCTCTTCGGGGTGGCTGATCTCGGCGAAGATCTTCTCTTTCTGAGGATCGCCCTCGTCCTTGAAGGGGATCATCTCGTCTGTGGCACAGAGTTCCGGGTCCCCCCCGCCGCTGCCACCTCCCCCGGAGAGTTGGGGCATCCCGACGGCTCTGTAATCTCCGCTCCGCTGTGGGAGCACCCGCGGCGACAGCAGGAAGGGGGGGTCAGTTCGGGTTGCGGGGAGGGTTGGAAGGGTGCGTGCGGGAGGACAGCGGGGGGCGCGGGGCCCCGGCCGGCAGCCGGAGCAGTGCGGCGGCGCCCGGTCCCGGCGGCCGCCGCGCTTTCCCGCTTGGCCGAGACGGACGGCGGCGCCCGCCGGGGACAGCGAAGGGCACTGGACTGCGAGGGCCGCGGCGGCTGGCGCCTTGGGACGTCTGCGCGGCGCGCGCTAGGCTGGGCTGCCCGGGCCCGGGCGGCCACCCCACGCCCCCCGCGTCGCCGGGGCGGACGCGCGGAGGACGCCGGTTCCGGAGGGGGGGACGACTCCCCGAAGTGCAGAGGGGGGTCTCGCGGCGCGCCTCCGCGCAAACCTCGCCACCGTGGATTCCCCGGAGGCCGATTTAGGAGTTTGTTTTCCGAGAAGAGAGAAGGGAGCTAGGCAAAAAAGCTCCCTTTGCCCCAGCAAGGAAGCTGCAAGGAGAATCAGAAGACAACGAATTGTCCACTTCCTGAAGAGAGAAAGAAAATAAAAGCCACCCGGCTGGAGATGTCCGTTTTAGAGCTTCTTATTTCCTTCCCTTTCGCTTCGGTTTTCTTTCTTGAGGCTCGTTTAGCGTGCTGGAGGAGGAGGGGAAGAGAAAGCGAAGTTTGCCAAGAATAAAGTTTGTGCCGGCGAGCGCAGGGAGGGCGCGGCGGGGTCTCGGGGAGCCACCGCAGGGACCTCGGGCCCAACGGCTTCTGCCCGGAGCTAGAGCTGACACACTCGCACAGCCCGACCCCTCTTTGTTCCCGGCTCGAGTTTCTCAGCCTGGCTCGCTCGCTCGCCGCTCTCCACGCCTCCGCCGGGCCGGCCGTGTCAAAGCAAAGAGCTGCGCCCCGCGGGTTCTCCGGGCCGAGGGCAGGGGACGCCCCGAGCTTCGCCGCGTGCGAGGCTTCGGGCGCGTCCAGGCTGCTCGGCCCGAGAGCGCGCAGCCCGGGTCCCTCCTCCGCGCCCTGCCCCGCAGGTGAGCGGCACCGCTTCTCCTCCTCCCGCGCCTCGCCGGCGCTGAAAAGCTACCCACTTGCGTCGCTTCTCCTCCCCCGCCCCTCCCCCGCCTCCAGTTCTCCTTGGCTGCTCGCTGGAGGGGAGGGGGGCAGCCGCGAGAAGGAGGTGGCGATTGAGGGCTTTTTTTTTTCCTTTTCCCAGAGCCTGTAGGACGAATCCTAGTTTGGGGGGGGGGGGGGTGCGCGCGCGCGCGCCTGGAGGGAAGGATCAGGCAACTTGGCGAGAGAAGGACCGGGCGCTGCTTGTAACCCACTGAGAGGCACGCTTTGCCCGCGTGAAATTGACAAGAACATTGCCCGAACGGCTTAACGTCATCATCTGAGGATCTGTTCTCTCGCGCTCTCCACCCCCCGCCCCACCTACCCACTCCTCTTCCTCTGCCAGCCTCTCCCCCACCTCCTTAACGCCTCCCACTCTCCCTCTCACGCTGAGGCAGGGGGAGGAAGATGAAAGAGAAGCCGCCGCCGCTGTGATCGACACCACATTGATAGATGCTCTGACAGAGGGGAGAGGCGGGAATCGGGGACTGAGAGAAGGCGGAAAAGGGGGGAATATAACAGACACTGCTCATTAGTTAATAAGAGAGCACAGAAGCAAGGGGGGCAAGGAAAAGAGAGTTGTGGCTTTCCTAAATCTCTCTCTCTCTCTCTCTCTCTCTCTCTCTCTCTCTCTCACACACACACACACACACACACACGCTCTTTGGAGGCAAGGGACAAGGGAGCACAGGCTAGCGAAAATCAAATCTCCAGACTTACCGAGAAAAATAGATCGAGGAAGAAGAAACTGAAGACTAGATCTTAATTATCGCTTTTTAAACACTATCTCTTTCACGCTGCCCTCACCACGGGTTGCACGGAGAGAGCTGCGCTCGACCTTTCGGAGATACACACCGCCGTGGGTGGGAACCTCGGCGAGAAGGAAAAGACAATTCGAGAAGAGGGAAGAGGAGGCAAAAGGACCCAGGAGCAGAGCCAGAGGAGGGAGGGAGGACGGGGCAGTCCCTGGCACCTGGGGCTGCGCGCTGAAAGGAACCCTTGAAGATGCAAATCCGAACACAATCTCAAAACTTCCCCGGTCTCCGCCGTCCCTTTCATGCATTTTGTAGCAGGACAGGAGTTTTAAGGAGACACTTTGTGAAAGTTACAGTATAAGCGAAGCTGAAGTTTGAAAACACATTACATTTTGTCCCTTGACTCTCAAACCTCCTCAGTTAAAAAATCTACGCGAAACTATTACACCCACTACAGTAGCCATCTGTGAAACCTCAGAACAGCAAACAGGGGAGAGAAGAAGTATATCTCCAGCTCCCTTACAGTGAAAATAAGGAAAACACTAGAAAATCAGACTTTTGTTCTGTTATATAGGGACTGTCACCGAAAGAACCTTCTTTTCCTAAGGGTAAAATTGCAGGCTGCTGGGCAGTCTATAAGTAAAGACTTTAACAATGATCTAAATAAATGAACTCTTAAAATGTCGACTGCTCATAACTATTACTTCTTGGGGATGCGAATTTACTAGGAAGCAATTTTTAAAACTAACATTTAAAGGGGTCCTAGAACACGGCCAGTAGTCAGTCACATGTAAATTCCATCTGGGAGACGGGGGTAAAATTAAGGGGCTGGTGGAGGAAGCCAGGAAAAGTAAAACATTAAATCCACTTTAAACAGCTGACAATGGTATGCCTTAAAGAAAAAAACGTGTGTGTGTGTTCTACAGAGTGAAAGAACCCCAATTTTTGTTTTTGGGATGGTGGTGGTATGCCACTTCCCTTGAAGTTAGGTGCCACTGTGGGTGAATATCCCAGAGAGCTGAATATGTAGCTGTGTCAGACATTTACAGCCCCGTCCTAAAAGAAATATGGGAAAATAAAGTCAAAAGTCTTCCCCAAACCGTGCCAATTTGACCAATAGGAAAAGAACTGGAAAATGCAGGTTCTTCAAAGCAACCAGAGTAGACGTTCCTTTTCATCCAACCTTGGAAGAGGGGGAGGAGGGACACGGAATGGCCAGAGGGTAGTTTCTGAAAGCCAAGGAGAGATTAAATGATGACTCCTACAACCCCCCTGTTTAAGTGTTGAAACTAATTCGGATCCCATTTTCTCCTGAGTGTTAACTACCAGGGTTGCCTAAATCATTTGGAGCTGAGCTCCAGGTGTCCCGGAGATTAGGCGCTCAAAAAGATGGGACTCTTTACAGCAATAACTAGTGGGAACTGTTGACTTGAAGGGCCGAAAGTGGGTGACTGCGTTTGGTATTCTGCGGTAACCTTCTCCGTCGGAAACCTTGTTTCTAACGAAATCACCCGGAGCCTTGCCCTATTTGCGTGGCTGCCCTCCCGGCGGTGAGCGTGGCGTTGAATGACTGTCTTTAGCAGTGTTGCAAATCTTCTGAGGAGCGGCATTTTTTTAGAGGGGCTTTAATAAAAACCCTGCGCCCGTTTTTGTTGTTGTTGTTTGTTTTTTAAGCCTTCGTCTGGGAGGGGGGTTGACATTTCCACGTGACGTCTGTCTCTCTGGAGGGCCAAGCAGGAGGACGCAGGAGGGGCATGGTCACCCCGGGGAGACGTTCCTCTCTCCCTTGCATACTCGGCGTGGTTCCTGGCAAAGGCAGTTCTGTCGCTGGGCGGTCCCGTCTAATCCGTGTGGGGGCTGCTGTTAACACCAGCAGCCGCCTCAGCCGGTGCGGCCAGCAGGGTCCCGGGTCCGGGATGCGGCGGGAGCGGCGCGGGAGGAGCCCCGCCGCCCCTGCCCTCGGAAGCAGAGGCGGGGTGTTCGTGTGAACTCCAGCGAGCAGAGGCTGGAGGTTGGTTGTCGGAGGTTCACTCCTTCAGGATGTGGGTTTCAGGGGGCGTTTTGATGTGATTGAATTCCGACCGTGAAACAATTGCTGGGGGCTGGCAGGATTGCAGTTGGTTTTTCCCCTCCTGGTGGCTTGGTTGGTTCGGGTTTAGTTTGGGAGCAAACTTGCTTTACATCAACACTTCCTTCTGCACCGGGCGCCATCGCCCGCCTGCGTGTGGGGGACGGCGGGGGGCGGAGGGCGGGGGTAGCGCCCACCCGCGCCGCAGCGGAGGAGGGAGAGGAGACCGGGCCTGGCTGCCCACGGGGTGACAAGTCCAGTCCCCCGCGGGAGGGGGGGCCAGAAGAGCAAGGAGAGCGACCCCCACCCACGCCAGAAGGCCCCTGCCACCCACCCCCACGCTCCCGGCGCTTTTGCTGCGAAGTCAAGTCAACTTCAGACAGTCCAGCGGATCCTTAATTACAGGGGCCAAAGAAGAGCTCGGTGCCCCCCACAGTCCTCCCCGCCCCCTCGGTCCTAACCCCCGCCCAGGCTCCAGGTTTTCCCCTTTCTGCGGCCTGGACTCCCTCCCAGCTACAACTTTGGTGGGATCCCCCAAAAAGGAGGTGACGGGGGGCCTACGGAAGATGCTCCGAGAGAGAAGCCGGGGAGTAGGGCTAGAAAACGAATAATGTGATCCCGGGGGTGGAACCCCGACACCCCGCACTTGCCACCCCAGCTTCGCCAGGAGAGGAAAGCTGTGGGCATCTTCAGTTTAACGGACTTCGCGCGAAAGGAGGGAAGGGGGGCGAGGGAAATGGCAGTTTGTGTCCCAGGGGCTTCCGTCTCCCGAGACAAACAAAACTCAAGTCCCCCCCGCCCCCCGGGGGG
>CAUYQG010173340.1:0-57331 GCA_963574415.1 Tarsius wallacei
GTGAGATTCCAACTCAAAAAAAAAAAGTTATGTCTCTAAATTTAATCAATTAGTTTTTACTCTGTGTGGTATAACAAATATGCCTGCCCCCAAATATACTTACATATGACTAATTTATACATGTAAAGCTATTTATATGTACTTTCATCTGGAGAATGTCTATAGACTGGATGATATTTCAGTGTATTCCAGTCTGATAAATCTATTTTCCTGTCATGTCTTTGTAAGGAGTAATAGACTATTGTTTTGGGTTTTTTTGCAGAATAGTGAATAAACCTAACGCAAAATACAGAGCGATAGTCAAAGGAAGATGTAATAAGAACAGAGATGTCCATGAACTTGACCCAGGTTTATCGTATGCTCCCTAAATTATTTGGGGTGCAATTAATATTATGAATTAGATGTTTTTCCAGGGTGAGGGAAGTAAAGACATGAGTATGAGTTTAGAAGGAGTAAGAGATAAAGCCAGGTTAACTATAAATCCCCCTGTTCAATTAGAAAGGCTTTTTTTATTCATTTTAAACAGCTGTTCTAAAGAGCTTTGGAGATTCATCTAAAACAGTGCTCCTCAGGATTTTCCAGGCCATGAAAAAACTGGCTTAGGGCACATGAAATGGGGTCTGTCCACCTCCTTTACCCTATTTGTTAATAAGTCATTAATTCAGTATTCTTATTCATTATTCTTATTCATCCATTCATTCATTCTGCTTTTTCTGAACAACTACTAAATATGTTAAGAACTAATTTAACTGATTCAGTTTTTTAATCTATATTCATCTTTACTCTGTATCTATGTATATGTATACACGTAAGGATTGTAGACACTCATGTAATATTTTTATACCCAAACCAATTTTTTTATACCTTCGTTTTCAAGCTCCAAACTCTTATCAATTGCAGACTCAGGAAAGTGAGGACATTTTTTAGCTTTCCAAGGATAATTCTGTGGAGTATCAAAGTGACAAGGAAGTAAGTTTCTAGAAAACTTTTTCCAAGTTGAATGACATCATAATAAACTGAAGCATGATTCCTCATTGCAATAAAGCCACCCCTAAGGATGTATTTTAAAACACTTTCATAGTCTTAATAGACACAATCTTTTATGTAAATGTTTTTCCAGCCAGTATTTTCTGATTTACACAACACTTAGGTATCCTAGCAGTGCTAAAATAAACATTGGCTTCAGCTTAACAGGATGAATGTTTGCACTCTGGAATTGTTTGTTGGTGAAATAAATATTTTCAACACAAAACAAAACAAACCTAAACCCTAAATTTATTAATATGAAAGTGAAGCCAAATTTATGTTGCATTTGTGTTCAAATTGGCGTCTCATTTCAGGTTAATTCTTATGGTCACAGAGACCATACTTTCCTGGGTTATCTTAAGGAGTTCAGTCAATAGAAAAAAAGTGATAAATTAAGAGAGAGAGGATATGTTTGCTGGTTTAGGATTCCATTCTGCTTTATTCTCAGCCTGAAAATTCTCCCTTATACCTAAATATGTGCAGCACAGAATGTCATTTTTTATGTTTGTTCCTATAATGCGTTCTGGCACTTATGTGATGCTTCACTTAAAAATACTTTAGCTCTTTCTTTTTTTTCCCCCAAATCAATAACTTTAATGCCTGCTCCAAATAAGCTAAAATAGTTTTGATAATTTTCTAGCAAATGGCAAACTTTTGCCTTTTAGCAGTTAAAAACTTTCTGAAATATTTAAAAATCATTTTTGACAGTATATTAAAGTGAGTGAAAGTCTTTATCTAAAGATCCCACTCAACTTTTCATGTACTTAAAATATTACAGGCAAATTGAGGAGGTGACTTATTACTGAAATAAGTAGACTTGAATAAATTTTCTGAAAGAAAAGTGACTGTTTTGTGAACGATCTCAAATTGCATACTTCATTTTGTGTTTTATCTTACTGACTTTTACTTACCTATGTTCATTTATAAACCCATGGAAATGGGTCAAAGGTCACTGGCAAAACTTGAGAAAAAATGCAGAACTTCCAACTGTGGGAAATAGATAGAAGTACATTTTAAAAACACTTAGTTTATTGAATTGGGTTGATTTTAGTACTAATCTACCAATCAGTCAAAAATGTAAAGCCAAGAAAATTGTCCTAGAGATTATATAACGATGAATAGATAGACAGATAGATATATAGATCATCTGTAGGTAGTTGGTGATAAACCTAAAAATAATCTAGGGAGAAAATTGAAATGTTCTTCCTTTAAACATTCTTTAAATTGACTTGATACATTCAGAATAATGGTAGCATAAAAATAAGTTCTTTTCTATTGTTTAATTCTCCGCACTCAATTTAACATTTTAAAAAAGATATTTTTATTGATAGCAGGTGTTTCAATCTACTCATATTTCTTACACGAAGAGGAGAATGTTAGGTTGTGAAATCATTAAGTTTTGCTATATAATGAAAAATAGTTTTCCGGGGTCTGCAGACATCTTGGAAACAACATTATGCTAAGTGTTTATCTACTGATGAAACATCAAGGATATTTATCAAAACTGTCAACTACTTCTTTATTAGCACAACAGAGGTTGTGGACATGACTCTTAGAAGACATTTAAAAAAATTAAAATTATAAAGAATCAGAATGAGGAACAAGGAATTTTCTAAATCAAAGGTTCCTGTGTGTGTGTATTCACAACGAGGTGGTGGGAAGCTGTTAGAATGCTTTTGACCTCAAATAGCAGAAAACCACTCCACACACTGTCTTAAAGGATAATGAGGGAGTTCCAAGGAGTATGGTATGGTGTACTTCGGGGAGGCAGAGTCAGTGGTTTAGTAACATCCTTAGAGACCCAGCGTGTCTTTGTTTTACCTTCCGGCACCACCCTCAGGTTGGGTTTCTTGCCAGGGTGATGGGCTGCCTTGCTTAGGTCCATTGACCAGGCTGGCTTCTTGTGGACCCCTTCCATTTTTTTTCCTCCCCTCCCCTCCCCTTCCTCCCTCCCTCCATTCATCCTTTCCTTTTTCTATTTTTTGTTTGTATTTTGGAAATGGGGACTCTCTGTATGTTGCCCAGGCTGATTCCAAACTACTGGTTTCAAGCAATCCTTCCGTCTCAGCCTCCTAGGTTCACAGGTGTGTGTCACCATGCCTGACTGGATCTTTTTTAAGAGTTAGGCTTCCCAGAAGCCTCTAGCAAAGGTGTTTTCATGTAGGCCATAAGTTTCATGTGGGCCATAAGTTGGTCACACTGGCAAGGAAATAGGATTACCCTTAGACAAATTGGACCCATTCTTAAAGTTGGAAGGATTCTCAAGAGAGATTCCATTTCTGGCCTTCAGTTCATACACTATTATTATTCCCATTTCACATATGAAGCAAGCAAATAATGCTCAGAGAGATTAAATATATTTGCTTGGACTTAGATAGTAAAGGTAGCAGAGAGTCCTGCAACCTCAGCTATCAATGTAAGATACACAGATTATTTAGTCATTTCATATATACCTAACAACTTCCAATTTCTTCCTTTTAAAAAAGGTACATTAGAAATATAGTCCAGTCTGGAAACAGTGCATGAAACAGCATGTTTTCACAAAGCTACATCAGAATGGCTTTAGGAACTTTCTGCCAACAGGAGTTTATTTTTGCTTCTATTCAGGTATTTAGCATGATCATTGGCTTATCCATGAGGAAGCAAAGTTAAGTTTTTATCAAGTGAACAATTAACAGTTCTGTATCTCTAGTGAGCGATGTCAGTTGTGAGAGTGAGGATTTTTGAGGAAAAAATCTCATTGGCAGTAGCCTGAGTGATTGAGAGTGACATATAGCTATCCAATATCTGTGTGGCAGAGAACAGGGACAAGATAAGTAATGAAGGGGTGATTCAAAGTAGATTTGTGTAAATTGAAAGTTAACAGTATAGTTTACAAACCACAGATCAGGCTGTGCTGGAGAAGGTATAAGGACACATCCCTGAATGTGTTCGATAAGCCAGCACCTTAAACTTCTCTAGATAATAGAAATTATAACCATTTGCATAGAGTGAAATTAATTTACATGGTTATGGTACCCTAACACTGTGTGTCCTTCAGGGGAAAGAAAGACTTCCAGGCATTAACTTAATTTGAGACTTATTTATAGGCGAGTATCTTTACTTCTGTCAGAGTTTAAATGATTGAGTTGCATGGTATGAAAACCAGTAATAATGCCGAATCACAATCAAGTGTCCATGTTCAAAAAAGTAAATGCATGGAAAAATAGGTGGTCAAAACAAGATCTCATAAAATAAAATATGTATTATGCACAGGCAAGATTTACTTGTTTAAAAAGCTGTATAAATAAATGCTTAAAACAAAGGAAGGAGATTATAGATAATTGTATAACAGTTAAAAAAAGTAGCCCTTTAACTTCCAAAGAATCTCTAAGTGCTTTGCAGACTTTTTTCCATTTCTTGGAGAGTTGTATAATAGATTCATTCACTTCTACCTGTAGAAATGATTTGTCACACCTTTAAATTCCTCTCCTACAGGGATCACATTAGTGTTGGGAACGCATTGTCAAAAGGTTGTTTTTGTTTTTATTTGTTGTTTTGGGTCAGGACCTCACTCTGTTGTCCAGGCTGGAGTGCAGTGGCATTTTCACAGGTCACTGCAGCCTCCAACTTCAGGGCTCAAGTGGTCCTTCCATCTCAGCCTCCTGAGTAACTGGGACTACAGGCACGTGCTACCACAGCCAGCTAATTGTTTTCTAGAGGTGGGGTCTTGCTATGTTGCTCAGGCTGGTCTCGAACTCCTGAACTCATGCGATTCTTCCACCTTGGCTTCCCAAAGTGCTAGGATTACAGGTGTGAGCACTGCACCTGGCCTGTCAAAAGTTGTATAATAATGGCTAGGGATAACATGGGCTACTTGTAGAACACAGTGAACCCATTAGTAAATAACTCCTGGAATGGTGTGTGTCAACTAGAAAAGCACTGTGATAGGCCAGTCCTTGGAGTCAGGCATGCTGCCGCCACACCTGAAAGCTTCAGACTCCTCAGAGGATTCACTGGAGTCTCAGTTTGTTCCATCTGTTTTTAGTCAAGTCAACTGAGTCCCTCCTGAGGACCCACTGTTCACTGTTTCTCACATTCATCTTTTACCATTTTTCTCTTTTCTCCTAAAAATGTCCTTTGCCTTTTCAAATCAGCTCTATATTTTATTTAGAACTTACAACAAAGCCCACTTTAACCAGGAATGGCTGGATAATATCCCAATGAGGACATGTGTTAATGAACATAATTTCTTTAATAACATACTTATGTAACAATGATGTTGAAAAGGCAAATATTGTGAGCTTCTGTGAGTAGATGTAGCGACATTATTTTTTATGAATTATTTCCTTGGAATTTTTGAGAACATCGTATAAAATCAGTCAGAGACTGCAACATGGCTTTACTGTGCCTCATAATCTTTTTTATTTTCTTATTTTTTATTGGTATATCATAGTTGTACATATGAGGGCACATGGGATATTTTGATATACGTATGCAATGTGTCATGATGAAATCGGTGTAATTGGGATATCTGTCACCTCAAACACTTATTTTTTCTTTGTGTTGGGAACATGGCTCATCATTTTTATGGTATTCCTGCAATGTAGTGTTTTGTTGGATGCTGTGGCTCGAAGTCTACCAAGGTGATCTTAGTGCTGTGCCAGGGATCTTGCTGGGCTTGGTCTGGCCAAGTCTGGGTCTTGTTCTTGAATCTTCATGGGTGTTATCAGTCTGTGGTGTCAATAGTGCTAGTGACAGGCCTTGAGACAGAGGTGTGGACACATGTAAAGAGCAAGCAGCTCAACCTGAAACACATGGGTACCTGGGACATGCTGACACATCCAAAGGGAATTATCCATTGAGGCCATTTCCAATTCTGTTATTCAGTAAGTCTGTGAGGTTTCCTGACATCATTGCGGATAATTTCTGTTTTCCTAGAGAACGGACTGATAATGTCTAGAGCAATGAAAGGCCTATGAAGAGCTCAGGCTGAGTATTGCACTTGAACATCACAGCTGATATTTATTATGAAGATTCTGATTCTAGCACTGTGTTCAAGATGGCAGCACTTATTAGCAGAGAATGTCCAAGTTCATGTACTCTCTTAGCAAGCAGAGTTCTTAGTTATCCTATAGAATATAGTTAATTGTTCCTCTTGACTAAATAAGTTTGTTTAAAATAATTTTTCTCCAGTTTTAGTTTTTAAGCAATAAGTAGAAACTGCTAGGCACAACCAATAATTAAAGTCATACAGTAGTTGTGGTGACCCAAAAGCCAACCCCTCATATAGGGTGTTAAAATTTCAACATATGAATTTGGAGAGGACACAAACATTCAGTCTAAGCATAATATATCATGGGGAACAATATTCTAGAAAGGAATTTGGCAGGAGAAGAAGATTCCAAAAAGCCTGGACCACTTCTTAGTACATAAAAGGGCCTGTTGATATTAGTTAGAAATGCCGATTGGCTACAAGTGTCTTATGGAATTCAATATGTGATGATCTTATTTCTAGGTGACATAACTCTTTCCTCTTATTTATTTTTTTGCATCTGCCTTCCTTCTCTCAGAAATAAAAAAAATAAAATGTATGAAGTTGAAGTCTTAAATTTTTAACAATTCCAAGACAAAAAAATTAGCAATAGGTCTTCTTTTTTTCCCCCACCTGGAAGACTTGTCAGTATAATAGTTGAGCAAAAGTAAGGGTCTGATGAGTACAAAGCTTTCAGCTTCCTGGGAAGTATTGGCCCAATGAGATGAGAATGTGTGGGGTCCTCATAGGTTGTAGAGAGGGTCTTTGCTAAAAGATCAGAGTAATCAGAGGGTGCTGCTGTTCCACCACGCAGCAGCTTGGCTTGCTCTGGGATCCCTCGGGGAGTGTCAGACTATACTCTGGGGGATCTTTAGCTCTCCTCCAACTGTGGTCAGCCATTCAAGGAAAAATCTTTCTGGAGGTGAATGAGCCCTTTAGGAGACATGGTTGTTTAGAATTTCCATATTAGTTAAATACTCGGACGATGGTTTTGAAAAAAATCAGTGCACTTAATAACAAGAAAAGAAAAAAAAAAAAAAATTTCATTGTAGCACTCTCTCTTCTTAGAAATGTGCCAAGTACCTGATCTCAAACCAGGCAAAGTGGGAACCAAAGGGAGGCCCAAACTTTACCTATACGATGACTACTTGTATACCTAATCATGAATTGTACCCCACATCTTTAAAATAAAAAGGAAATTTAAATAAAATACAATCAGAAAACAAGATTGAAAAAAAAAGAAATTTGCCTGTTGAAAAAAAAGAACAAAATGAATATAAACCTTCTTACCCAAAACAGCCCTTCTTCATCTGCAGCTATATGAAAATGTTTTATTGCATCTCTTTCCTTTGTCTTGTTTAAATGGAAGTAAATGTAGGAAAATGTAGGTCAAGATGTGAGGTATAAGAAGCTCTTTCAGCCCCCTTCATTAATTCCCACCACCAAACACAAATGAATTATTGAGAAAAAATTTCCACTTGATGAGAAAAGTACTTTAATCCAAATTCATTTATACCAAAATGTTACCTAACTCAGATTCATTTATCCAATCAATATTTAATGGTATTTTGCTGTTGGTGGTGTTCTCTGAGCCAGTATTTATTTTTTATCATCTTTATATTCTTTTTTAATTTTTTAATCTTATTTTAAAGATGTGGGGTACAGCTCAGGATTAGATATACAAGTGGTCATCGTATAAGTTTAGGCCTCCCTTTGGTTCCGACTTTGCCTGGTTTGAGATCAAGTATGCTTATTAATGTTATATGCCCACCCCTCTGGCAGTTTCTGGCTGTTGCCAATCCCTTTCTTATAGTATTATAGTAAATTTTTAGGGTCTGCTTATGAGTGAGAACATGTAGTACTCAGTTCTTTGTTTCTGTGATAGATCACTGAGTATGATAGACTCTAAATCCATCTAAGTTGCTCTGAAGTTCATATGTTTGTCCTTCTTTATGGCTGCATAATAGTTCATTGTGTATGTGTACCACACTTTTTTAGTCTAGTCCAGTTTTGATGGACAGCATAGTTGGTTCCATGTTTTTGCAAGTGCAAGTAGTGCTGCAATAAACTTGCATGTACAGGTTTCTTTTTTGTAGAGTAATTTAAGTTCATCTGGGTATATTCCCAGAAGGGAGCTTACTGGATAATATGGAAAGTCAATTGATAGTTCTTTTAGAAATGGCCACACTGTTTTCCATAGAAGTTGAACTAGTTTGAATTCCCATCAACAGTGTAGAAGCGTTCCCTTTTCTCTACATCCTCGCCAGCATCTGTTACTTTTTGTTTTTTTAATCATGGACAGTCTTACTGGAGTTAGGTGGTATATCAGTGTGGTTTTATTTGCATTTATCTGATGATAGTGAGGCTGAGCATTTTTTCATGTGTCTGTTGGCTGCTCCTATGTCTTCTTTTGAGAAATGTCTATTCACGTCTTTTGCCCACTTTTTAATGGTGAGCCAGTATTTCACTAAGTGATAAGAGGATACAAATATGAACCAGAACCAGAGTCTGCTCTCAAGGAACTTAAACACATGTAGGAGAGAGAAAATGTGGATATATGACAAAAATTAAAGGTAGAAAGTGAAAAGTGCCAAAAGAGAAGTATGGGCTGAGGACTTCGAGGAAGGAAAGATTAGTTCCATCTCAGGGAATTTGTGGATGTTTTGAGGAGGCTGTGGATGGGGGAGGAAGAAGGAGAATTTTGAAATCAGGTGATGGGGTAGGGTTTGGAGTGGGAGCAGTGGAGAGTGCAGGGAAAACTTGGGAAGCAATGATTCACAGGGATTGGTTCCACAGGGAAAGCTTGGGAAGCAGTGATTTGCAGGTATTGGTTCCACAGGGAAAGCTTGGGAAGCAGTGATTCACAGAGATTGGTTCCACAGGGAAAGCTTGGGAAGTAGTGATCCGCAAGGATTGGTTCCACAGGGAAAGTTTGGGAAGCAGTGATTTGCAGGGATTGGTTTTACAAAGCCTGCAGTAAGGCTTCCTGAGCAGGTAGGAAATGATGTTGGAAAAACGGGTCTGTTCAGACTAGAGACAACATTGGTTAAGAATTTTAGGTACGATTGGATGAAGAATGAGTTTTTGAACAAGAAACTGGTTGAATATAGTTGTCATTCTGAGCAGTTAGCTTGGAAAAGTTTAATCAGATGGGTTGAAGTGCCAAAAGAATCGGGATGGAAGTACTTCTTACAAGGCTTTTGTGTAATTAAAATAAAAGTTTCCCAAAGTATGGCGAGTGTATAATTTGTGGTATGTATGGTAAATCTAAGTGGTATTTATATTTTAATGACGGATGTTTAAATATGCAGTAAGAATATAACTTGCGCATAAGACCTCTGATTCTATAGACTCAATTGCCATAAATGAGTCTAAAGGGAAAAAAAGTTGATGGATTAAATTAAAAACATTAAATAAATAATACAGTGCATGTGATCTGCCCATATTGCCCACATCCTGGAGGCTTTAGGGGTTTGTACAACTAAAGGTTGTGAAGCCCTGACCTAAGTGGAAGTGAGTGAGTCCTTACCTTTCAATCATGGAAATGGCAGTGAAGAGAGAAATATGAGAAATAGTCTGGAGGAAGAATGTGCAGATTTTGGCAATTTGGGCAATTGGTGAGCAAGGAAAGAAGGGGAAGCAATCCAAGATACTGCTAAGGGTTTGAGTCTGTCTGCATTAGAATATTAGTAGTAACCATTAAAAGGAAAAAAGTCAGAGTGGATTTCTGAGGAAATAAGAGTGTAGTCTATGAGCATGAAGAGTTTGAGAGACTTTTATCAGGAATTTGAAATGTGGAACTGAAGAACTGAAAGGCTGCAATAGGAAAAGATTTAGAATCAGCCCCAGAGGCAACAGCTGAAGTTGTGAGACTGAGACTGAGGAAAATAGAGAAGAGGGCCAAGGATGGATCTTTGGGAGAGCATATACTTAGGAGTGATCAGAGCTGGAGAGACTCAAGAAGATATCAGAGAACTAGGAGGAGAAGTGAGAAAATACAGGGTCATCAAGATCATTCCAAGCCTGAGCCCCCACTGTGGCCTTGTGATTGGCATAAGGTAGTTGCTAAACAAATACTAACAAAAAAGACTCACATAATCAACAGAGTTGAGTTCTACAGAAAAGGCTTGGGGGTGAAATGGAGAAAATACCAATGAATTTGGCCATGAGGAAGTCATTGGTGACCTTTGATTCTGTAGTGTCTCAGTGGAGTGACAAAGGGCAGAAGCCAGACTGCAAGGAGGGAAGGACAGATTCGGGATCTGGAAGTGGACCTTCTTTCAAGAACTGTGAAAATAGATGCTAACTTGGGAGAAGATAGAGAGTAGGATTGAGAAAGGGTTTTTTGTTGTTGTTGTTTGTGTTTGTTTTTAAGAAGAGGTTATGGGTATGTATCCTCTAACACATTTGTAAGCAAAGAGAAAGGAGCGGGTAGAATAGAAATAAAAAGACTGAAAGTTCAAGGGGTGGTTAAAAAGGGGGAGGAGGCACAGATTGGTAGAAAAAACAACCAAGAAAGGAAGAAGTAAGGAAATCAAGGGCATACATGGGGAGGTTAGAATTGACAATGTGAAAGAACCGTTGTTTCTCAGAGACTGGGTGAGAATAAATACAATTAGTGATATAAAGATAGGAAGAAAAGGAGGAAGTTCATATTAGGTGGCCGTGGCTATTTCACTTAAGTAGTAACATCATCTTCAAGTAGTAAAGAGTCAAGGTTGGGGTTTGCTCCTTGGGAAACATGGAAGGGTTAGCAGTTTTCAATGTAGGGGTTATGGAGGGAACTGTTAGAGGTGAATTCGAAGACTGCAAAGGAGCAAATCGACTAGATTTCTTCAGTAGCTCTTGATTGCAGAAGTCTGAAGAGTGAGTATGTTTTCTCACAGAAGCTGAGGTTGGCAAGTTTGTGTTATGGTCTTTACACTCTATTCCTAATTAGAGTGTAAAGACCATATTACTTACTTAGCTTGGTTCAAGTACCATCAAGCAGATAGAGGAGGTAGAATAGCCCCTAAAATCAGCAGCCCTCATCTTCTGTTTCTCCCCACACCCTTTGCAGTCATTATTAAGGCCTTGCTAGAGGTGGATCCTTTTAATTGAATTCAACCAATTGAAACGCTAAGGCCCGAAGAAATTATTGACCATAATGAGGTGACTGCCTTAGGTATCACACCAAATTTGCTCTTTTATTTTCTTCTGACATTTAAAATGCTTCCTTGCTGCAATACTAAAAACTTCAAGACAAAAAAGGATACAACTTGTTTCCATGTGGGAGGTAGGAAGAACACTGCTTTTGGAGTCAGATTGTTCTGGGTCTGATGACTTTTTGACTTGCCAGCTGTGTGATGTAATCTCTTAAAGCCTCTATTTTCTCATATGTAAAAAGTTGTTTTAAAAAATTTAAACAAGGAGTTTAAGAATTACGTTTCTAGAAGGGTTCTATGAAGACTATAAAGTGCTTAATGCAGTGCCAAGCACATAGAAGTTGCTCAATAAATGAAAGCTAAATTATTTTCCAGTTATCTGTCAAATTCCTCTTCCATATGTTTTCACAGAGTATCTTCTAAATGTATTCTGCATGCATCTGACTTTAGAAAAGTATATTTGTTGTGAGTTAATGGTTACAAGAAAAGGGATGTACTTGTCACATGGTTGGGTGAATGAAAACTTTGGCTCTGTGTTTCAAAGATGAAAACTCCCCACAGGTTAGGTTAAGTTGTTTATGTAGGCTGAAGCCGGTGACTCCCAGAACAGGATCTCTCCTAGTGGTACTGTCCTGTGTGCCCTTTACCTTGCTCATCTTGCTGGGCTCAGTACAAACTGTCATCCCCCAGGCAGGCAAACTAAGTGTCACTGTGACATTTTCCCTCCATTTCAAGAGGAAACAGATCACTAAAAGTCAACATTGGTTTGCTATGAGTGAATTAAACTAGACCAGGGGTCTCTGACCCCCCAGGGCCACAGACCAATCAAGGTCCATGGCCTGTTTGGGACTGGGCCACATAGCAGGAGGTAAGTGACAGGAGAGTGAGTGAAGTTTCATCTGTATTTACAGTCACTCCTCATTGCTCGCATTACTGCCTGAGCCATACCTCCTGTCAGTTCAGCACTGAAAAGCTTACTCCTATTTCCAACATCCTATCTTTGTGAAGCAGGGTTTTCAGCATCCAAAATGAGATTACAGGGTAAACTGGACATAAGCAACACACTTCAGATGTCACTGTCTCCCATCACTCCCAGATGGGACAGTCTAGTTGCAGGAAAACAACAAACTTAGGGTTCCCACTGACTCTGTGTTATGGTGAGTTGTATAATTATTTTATTATATATTACAATGTAATAATAATAGAAATAAAGCATACAATAAATATAATCCACTGAAATCACCCCCAAACCATCATCCCCAACCCTGTCCATGGAAAAATTATCTTCCATGAAACTGGCCTCTGATGCCAAAAAGACTGGGGATCACTGACCTAGATCTATTTTAGGTTCTGACAAGGTTATTGTGGTGACCATCTCTGTTTGGTTTATCTCTGTGTGTCCAGTGCCTGACCCAGATCCTGGCATATAGTAGACACTCTGTGTATAACAGAAATGAATCAGTGAACATGATGACAAATTATTAGCTGGTGAGTTTGATTGGATGGTTTTATAATGAAAGGCAGCACAAATAAATTGCTGGCACCTGAGTTCAACTGGCTTTGTCTTTACCCTAGTTATAGGAAATTACTTTCAAAATAAGGAATTGATTGAGGACGTTGATGACTCTATATGAAGATAAAGACAGAACTAATGGGTTCAATGGCAGAAGCAGCATCCAAAGAAATCCTAAAAAAGAATGGAAAGAACAGTTCATGTCTAGTTAGATGACTTAAGATTTGGATCTTGCTTTCACCTAGTACTTGGGGTATGACCCTCAGCAATTGATTCAAACTCCCAGACTTAACAAAGTTGGGAAGGAGTCCCTACCTCACAGGGCTCTTGCATGGACAAGACAAAAGGGGTTGGTGTGATGTAGAAGCCCTCAGAGCAATGCACTTCACGCAGAGTGGGAATATCTTAGTTTGTTGCCTACTGCTGAAAAGAGTTTGGGATAGGTTGAAACAGTGGACCAACCCTAGCAAGATGAAAGTACAAACAAGATAAATGTAAAGAATGCTTAAGTACCAAAATTCAATGACACAAATATAAGGCAAGAGCTATGTGACAGGAGAGATTTTTACTGACAGTAAGCATATTGTGCTCTGGAAGGAAAAAAAAAAAAGCCTTGCATTAATACAAAATATCCATAATGATAGAAGTCATACAGAGTATAGTTTACATGGATCAGACTGGCCTTGGACAATTGTCCAGGTTATAGGATCCACCTTTGAGGGAGATGTTGACAAACTGTAGCACACTGTGAGGAAAATGTCTTGAAGAAACAGAGGATGCTTGAATTGCAGAGAAGAGCATTTAGAGGGACAATATAGTGTCTTTAAGTGTCTGGAGGTTTTTCACATGAAAGAAGTTACCTGGGCTTGCTCTGTGACGTGACAGGATCAAGGATCGCTGAAGGTGCAGGGCTCCAGGTGTCAGCTTGACCTCAGCTTGACTTTGTAAGCACGGGTTATCTGAACATGGAATGAGCTGCCTCCAGAGGTGATGTGCTTCACACTCCCACATGTACTTAAGCCAGGCACTTGTGGACCTTGGCATGTGTGGTAGACAGAGAAGTCAAGAATCAGCGGAGACACTGGTCTACATATTATCCCTGGGCCTTTCCAACCCATGACACTGGGATTTCCTTCAGCTTTCCTAACTCAAAGTTAGCAAAATGCTCCTTCTTTCTCGAAAAAGGTAGACTGTAGTGCAGTTTAAGGGCAGACAATAAAAACCCAGAAGAATAAAGAGCTTTTCAACCCAGTGTGCTTATTTGTTTTATTTTGCTTTGAAAGAGGCATTAACTAAATTTCATTCTTAACCTTCATCAGATTCTGTGATTAAGAATTCTTCAAACACTTCACAAAGTAAGCAATCTTTTCTCTCACATCTGGCAATTTTTGTAAAGAGAGCAACATGCTCAAGGCATAGCTCAAAATAGAAACTATATTTCCCAACTTCTAAATCCCTGGGCTATTTCTATACAATGCTTCTTACCCTGAACTTTCCAGAGGCTGTTTGAATTCATCCTTCCAGCCCTTGAGGGCTTCCCTTTCAGTGATTCACAACTCTGTCTGACTGTCCAGTTTTGGAAAGGTTAGAGGGCTTGACAAGTAAAGCCTCTGAGAAAACTAACAAGAAAAAGCTTGAATGTAAAGTTGTAATATATAGGGTTACTCCCATTTCTGATCTGATAAATGGTGATTCTTATTTTTAGCTGGGAAGACAATGGGATGAAATCATGCAGTTTAGGCCTTAGTGTTTAATCACAAGATGAGTCAGTCCTTGGCTCTCAAGCCAGCATAGAAGTTATGGGAAAGTCAGATTATCCGCAGAAGTTCCATCTACCCCATGTCTCTTATTGGCTGAATCCACTTTGGGCCATGATACTGATACACAGTGCCTTGTTGGAGGACATCTTGGTGAAGCTTTGCAGGTCCCTCTTGACTCTCTGACTTGACTCTGAAGAAAGACATAATTAGGATGAGAATCTGTTATTGCTAAATGTATATAAGAGTAGAAATTCAAGCAGTATTTATATTCACATCTGCCACAAGAACTAATTTACATTATTAATTATTCCTACTTCAGATTAAAAAAAAAAAGAGGGGAGGAGGAAGCATTTGACTAGTGGTAGCTCTGCAGATTGTCACCAAGAGCCATGGGTTCCCTGAGGCTGATGACTGTCTGCATTCTTCCAGTGTGGACACCTAGAGCTGTTGAAAAGAATTGAGATGCTTGTCAACAGAATGGAAAGCTGGCCTTCATCAAAACAATTTTAGTCTGTGAGACTAATGACCTTTCATTGCTGTTTGTTTTAGTTTAGAACTAAATGAGAAAATTGTTTTAGATAACACTAGCTTGGTCTTCCTTTTCCAAGTATTTTATTGGGAAAAGCTAAGTAGCACAATTGTTAACCAGTCTTTAAAAAACATATATACACATATCAGACTAAAGGAAGTGGTTAACTAGCCCAGAAATCTAACTTCAGAATGGATAATGAAAAATAATTATGACACAAAGAATCATATCTAAGATGAAAAATTCCTATGTTGTGCTCACATTACCACAATAATAATAGTTCCACATGATAAAATACAACATTTCTAAGCCCTTCTTACCTCCAGTTTTTTTTTTTTTTTTAAATAGCTGTAAACTGAGCTAGCTGATGAATAGTCTCTAGGGACAGGATAGGATCACCCTTGTTTCCTGTTCAGCCTTGCTGAAGGAAAAAAACATCCTAATGAAAGAAAAGAACGTAATGGCTTTGCCATTAATCCAGGTAAAAGGTTTAAGAGAGTTCAAAGATCAATTCATTTTAAAATTTTGATCATGAAATTTCTTTTTCTGGAGAGCAAATAAATTCTTGGTTTGTAAGACTTAGAAATGTGTAAATCAAAACGTAAATAAAAATAAGAAAGTTCAGTCAGGAATATGAAAATCCTGTTGGAGAATGTAAAAGTTAGATGGTTTTTGTTTATCTAAGGCACTTTAGTAGTTCATTTAAAGTGGCAAGCAATTAAAAAAATGTACATGGATATGGCCTTCCCTGGCTAGGTGTCTATGGGTGGGAATATATGGAAATGTTCAAAGTGTTTAAGTAAAAATATCAAATAGGCTTTACATAAACCACCAGATAATTTACAGAGATTTGCAGCATTGACCATTTCCCTTTGGCTCCAAATCAGGATGGAGAACAGAGACGTTTGTTGCATCGTTGTGAAGCAATGAAATTTCTGTAAGTCGTGATCTGCTGGCATGTAATAACTCGATCTGCTTCATGCAGACAAAATATATTAAAAGTATGGACGAGTGAAGTTTGTGCCCCAGGGAAAAGGCGAGATAATGCATTGAAATTGTTCAGAGGTAGTTAGATGCCTAATGGTCTAATGTGTGAGCTATGTGAGGTCTGAGGTCTGGTTCTCATAAATTCTGGCTAGACTGATCCTGTAATTTCAAGCAAAGGATAAAAGCGTTAGCCAGAATCATCAGTGTTCAAGGTCCATGATGCTGGATATTATTCATGTAAAGATTTTGAAAGAAAAAAATACACTTTAAAAGGGATGCTGTGAAGTAGAATTCATGGCCCTGTGTATTTGCATGTTTGTGTTTGAAACTAATTGTACACCTACATATACAGTGCACAGTATAAGTCATTTAATGAAATAAATTAACATGGGATTTATATAAACCATTCACATCTTTTCCATGATGGGATAGGATTTTTGATATAATAATGTGCTGCATGAAAAACCATGTAGGATCTAATTATTTCAACTTCAAACTGACATATCTGTGTTTAAATTGGAGTAAAAAACATGTTTGTAATAAAAATTTACCATTACGAATGGAATAATTTAAAACCAATTTGGACGGATTCAGGAGTGATTAGAGGAAAAAGTTCCCAAGACATTTGGTAGTCTTATAAATGATTTCACAAAATATGCTAAGACTATCCGACCAATTATATGGGCTGAATACTGAATCCTCAGATTTGAAAAGAAAATTCCCTAAGAACTGGGCTTTTGAAATTAGGTGGAGGGCGGGTATGAAAACCCTTGATAACTTCCTCCTTTATGTAATTTATTTCATCATGGGAGTAGAAGTTTTGAAGTTTTCATTTGCAGTTTCTTTTCTTTTTTTAACCAGCTCACTTATGTTTGAGTCTACAGTATATTTATACAGTCTTTCCTGCCAGAATCGTTGACAGTATTTTTAAATGCTTTCCCTCACTGCCTAGGTTATACCAAGCACCACTCTCCTTAAGTTCTCAAAACTATACCACCCACACACACATCATGAATAGAGATGTGCATACTCTTTTTTTTTCCTTTTGAAAAACAAAGTGTTCAATCTAAAATTACTTTGGCTTTATTGTGACCCTGAAAATCATCCCAGCTTCACACCTTATGGAGGTAGCTGGTGTGAGCTTCTGTTTGATCCTGGTGACAAGGCTATCATTCTAAAGTTTTGTTTATAAAAATGTCTACATTTACATATATGTAATTATATAACCTCTCTATTAGTATCGCACTTTAAAGCATTCTGACATTCAGTAAAAGATACCCTTCTGGCTAAAAAAACTTTTGATCTGGTATTCTGAATTTACCTGAAGACATTTGTAGATTCACTTACAATGGATGGATGACATGAGTTTGACGTTTAACCCCAAACTAGACTGCTTGATCATGCAGCACATATACAAAGTATTATCTTTTAATACACGAATATATTTTCGTTAAGTATCGAAAATACTTGCCCTTTACAAATGAGATAGCCAGTCTCGCCCTTTACAAATGAGATAGCCAGTCTCAAATATTAAGATGATCTTTAAAGTCATTCTTAAAATCATCAAATTGCAAACTTTGCATCACTACTGCTTATATTTACCCCTTCTAAAAATGTTTGCACTTCATTTATTCTTTACCTTGAGGAAATATACTCAGAGATCTATCTACAAGTTAGAATATAAAGGAAAATTATAATGGATGACACTGCTATTTATTCTTACGCTTTGTTTCCCCAGGAGACTTTGGACAAGTGAGTCAATACATTTTTTTTTTCCTTTTAGTGAAAGTACACTATACAAATTATTTAAGTACTGGGATTCTGGGAGTTTCTTTTTACTTCATTTAAATAACCATAAAAGAGGAAAAGATTCCAGAATCAAACTCTTTCATGAGTCTCCCTCCATATCATTTGGAAGAAAATCCTGGAACAATTCACCTACTTCTAATTTTGAATAATTTTATTGTTGCACCCATCCTTCTATAACTCTTCCTACTACTTTGCCATTGACATTACATTTTGCAGCTGGCTTATGAAGATAAGATGACTGTAGTCACACTCAACTATAGATGATTTGCAAGAACTAGTGGTGGAGTCAGGTTATTTAACTTTTCATTATACATTTTGTCAATTAGAAAGACTCAATCTTTGCAGGAAGAGTAGGTACTGAAAATTTGGAATTAGTTATTTTCTATCCAAAGTTAGGTAATATGATTACCTTTTGATTACTTCAGTTCCAAACATCTCAAGGCAATATTCAAAATCCATGCTAGAAAACCTGAGTCTATTCTTCTCATTACCCTCCCTCTCCCCTCTTGTTCCTCATTCTCCAAATCTTTTCCAGATTGTTTTCAAAATGAAATTATCTAATTTCACGAGTATTTGTTCTGAGAAAGCACTACACTCTCTGGTAGAGAGATTCCAGAGAACTTGTTTCAAAACCTAAGAACTTAAAGCAAGAGCTTTTTGTCCATGAAATATTACCTTGGCTTTGAAGGGGTCTCTAAGAGAATTATCTGGGCCAAGCATCCCAAATTTATCTATGAATCAACATATTATAATACCATTTATGGCAAATGACAAATGTCAACAAGTTGAATTCTCAAAGTACTTTGGTCCAAATCTGTGAGAAACATATAAAATATTTTGATTTTTTAAAAGTTAACTTGGTTTGAGATATTCTAGAAAACTCTGTACTTATTTCATTAAAAAATTTATATCACCGAATCAAACTGTAACAAGAACTTATTCAGGATGTTTTAATGTCCATTGAGGCACCATTTCAAAATGTATATCTGTTTGCTTAATTATAACATTTCTGAATGTATAACTTTTGCCACTATTAAGTTTAGTTTTATAAAAAAAACTTTAGATTAGGAAACTTTGATACTGAGTTATTAATTTGAACATTACGAACTTTTCAAGTTCGAAGTTTGAATGAATAGATGAGCTAATTTGACTAATTAATCTAATTGATTATAGTGCATTTATCCAAGCATAGTTAATCTAGCAGACCAAAAAATTTAAGGAGCCTCTAATAAAACTATAAATGAAGCAAATTAGTGATTCAATGGCTAAATGAGTTATTTGATTGGAAATTGACTCTTTGACATGTACTTTTAATCATCTTATAAAGAAGACAGCTTGATAGCTTTAAGAGTTTGTACTTTACACATGCATTATATTTCTGACACAAAGCATCCTAGACTACAGAATAATTAAAATGTTTACCTCCAACTATTATACTGCAAAAGTATGATATGTGTTTTATATTTATTTTTTTCAGGCTTTCTCACTGCAATATCACCAGGCTTATTTAGTTAGTGTACTCTTTGAAGATGCGTAAGAAAAATAAGCTTTCATTTGTTTAAATGTCCGTCCTACAATAATGTAAGTGATGGCAGAGGTAGTGAAAATGGGATCTCCTTTTGCTCTGTGATAAAAAGCACATGTAATAGGTTTAATTTTAGATGTTACTGATTCTGTCCCATGATAAAAGAATAAGATGTGGAATGTGCCCAAACAGAACTTCTGAAGGTATATGTTAAATCAAAGAGTGTTCCTTTGAGTTTGTATTTAAAAAAGAAAAATGTCATTGATTTTATGGAAGAATTAAGGGAAAATATAACTCTATGGATTGCTTGATGTGAGGGAATACTAGAGCATTTTGCTTTAGTCTGATACTTAGTAGACAAGTCCCCTGAGTAGGAAGCATGGCTAATTCTGTTCTTTTAAGTGCCTAATGTGGTGTTGACATACTCAAATGTTAAATAATATATTTTAACATGAAGGGAAAGCTCAAAGCTTTCATGAGGTAAGGCTGAAAAAATAGTTATACATGCCCTTGATTCACAGAAAATATAGAGGCAAGGAACTCACATTCATTTATTCATTCCAGGAAAAAGCCTTACAGTCTTGTGTTTAGCACATGTTGGATTTACATTTTCTAGATTTTCAGAGCTTCAAATCCTCCCTCAGAAAAAAAAATTATCTAATAGCTCTCAGTATCAAGATTTTTTTTTCTGAAAAGCATACCTCCCTTTCTGGCACTCACACTTGAAAGGATTTTACTAAAAACATTAAGTTTTTGCTTCTTTTAAAAACCTGAACTATACTTAAAAACATCAAATTGTGCACTTTAAATGGGTGCATTGTATGGTATGTGAATTATATCTCAAAGCTGTAAAAAAAAAAAAAAAGAAAAGAAAAGAAAAAACAAACTACACCATAATCTATACATGCTTAGTGCCTTCTTTCATGTTTCTTCTTTGACTAGTTCCTTTGATAGGTAAAAAATTCAGACCAAAATAATAATTTCAAATAAAATACTTCCAGAATACCACAAGAGATACTTTGAAAGTGAATTAGATGAACCAGAGAATATATTTACAGCTTACGCACTCAAAATTGCCATTTATTTTAGCAGTAACAAATTTATAATTTCTACATTGGCTCTATTGGTTCACTTGGTATCAGGCAAAGTCATTTTTTTCTACAGATTTCACAAAGTGTGAATTCATTTACTCATTTAGCTAGTAGATTTCAATTGTACATCAAACTGTTTTCCTTTGGGAAGTGAGTAAAAAAAAATTAAAACTCTGCTTAAAGATGGAAGATAAAATATTCCTACCTACAAGTAGCCTACAACATAGTTGAACATACCCAAAAAATAAGCTGGCATGTTTCTACACTATACTTATGCTACAGAAGCAATGATCATATGACATTCAATAATATCTGGCAGCCACCAAATAATTGCTGATAAACCAGCAATTAGGTTATTTCATCATGTGAAATGAGGCACATAACCCTCCAAACATGAGTTGTCCACTAGTGATAGAAGTGCAGTAACACCACTAGATTTGTAGTAGTAGTTAAATTTATATGATCAGACCAGTGTTAACATTCATTTTCACTTAGACACTCTCAGGGAAGAGGTTTGATGGCTTGGGAGAAGTAAAGAAACCTTGGGCAGAGAATATATCTGGGCCCGAGGCAGGTGAAGTCAGAGCTGACCCTGCCTAGCTGGAAGGCAACATGAGTATACAAGGCAATTGAAACTGAAAGAAAAAGTCCTGGGGGGCAAATATTAATCCCCTCCCAAGTTCCTAGACCACACTTAATGCTCTTGTATTTTCTAAGGTGAATACTATCATGAACGTATAAATGGTAGAATTGGTTCATTGACACAATAAAAGGACAGCTGGGCAGTGGCAGTGCAAGCAGAAATCCTACTGGACTGAAATTAACTGGAAAACAATGAGCTCTAGTTTGGTTCTGTCCCCAGTTATCTAACTGATCACTTAACCTCTCTGGTGCCATACTGACTTGTTAACTCTCAAATGTCATGATTCTTTGTAATTATTTGCAATGTTTCCTGAGGGATAATGAGTGAGTAAATAGATGTAGGAAATATCAAGCACGGAAGATAGGAAGAAATATGGTTTTAAGGGTGGTATTTTGAAGTTTGGCAGTGAAAGGATTAATTAAAAATGTGTTTATAAGGGCTGGATGCCTTTGTATTAACTGGTAGGTCTAAACATCTACCAAATGGGGCCCTGCTTTTTTTTTCTACTAGCCTTTTTAAGTTTCTTAAAACAAAGTTTTCCCATATATGTTATGTTACTGTGGTATTTTCTTCCATGCAGAAGGGATAGAATTATCTAGTAATAAATAAGTTATGATTATATAATAAAAGATACTTAATTAACCTTCTTAAAATGCTTTGGAAATCCTTAAATGATTACAAATTATTGTTTTGGGGACCTGCCAAATCTTGAACATCTCATTGAAGAGACAGAAAAGAGTTGTCTTCATATGGGGGAATAGTTGGTGATGATTGTTTTAAGATATTTTCATAGTTAATAGTTATTTATTATAAATTTCTACTTTAATAAATCTTTTCCTTCTTTCCACAAATTCACTACGTAATGACTTATGTGGTTCTGGGCTAAGACAAACTATTTTCCTCACAACTGTTATCTATTACAGCAAGTATAGTCATAGCAATTGTCTAGAGAAGACACTCGTAAGAAATGACAATATTTTTGCTGTGTCTGAAAGATTTTCCAAGCCAAATGATAGGAATGTCAGTTAATATCCGTTGTCACTGAACTCATATTTGGAATACAATTGGGAAATTGATGAACAAACAAAACATGTTGAAATTCCCCAAAGGATAAAGTTCCCTCTCCCCCAAAAGAATCTGATGTAACCTATTTGCATAATAATTAGTATATGGCATTGAAAAACTTAATTGGATATATTCAAGGTATATAACATGATGTCTTGATACACATAGTGATTACCTCAACCTCAGTCTAGCAAATTATCTTACCCATTACCTCATATAGTTACCCTCCTTCTGTATGTGTGTGTGTATGTGTGTGTGTGTGTGTATGGTAAGAGTATTAGAATCTACTCTCATGACAAACTTCCAGTATACAATACTATTAATTATAGTCCTCATGTTGTACATTAGATCTTTAGATTTATTCATCTTACATAACTGCAATTTTAAGAGTCTAAAATAGTGTATCAGTGAGATGAATATTTCTAAAGTGCAGTATTATATCCATAAAAAAATTATAAGAGAGTCGAACCAAAATTTTATATAGATCTGATATTTAGTGCAAACAGTATTCTCAACAGAGAAACTGAGTGTCACGCCTTCTTTGATTCAATCCCAGTGGTAAGTTTGGTGAATAAATCAGTGTTTTTGTTTTTTTTTAAACTGATCATGACTGAGATTCATTTAGATCAAGTGAAGATGATCACAAAGAACAGAGAGGGAGGGGCAACTCCCTTGGGTCCCCTCCCACTGTAGGAGTTTTCTTATCCTCTCAATAAATCCTGGTTTTTTTTAAAAAAAAAGAACAGAGAGGGAGAAGAGGGACTTTCAGCCCTTCGGTTGATGTGACTTTTCTTTGCCACCAAAGTTTTACCATGCCAATAAGTGGCCTGTGACAGAGTTGGTCTCATGATTTTCAGTGATCATTTATCCAGTTAGTTTTACCCTAACTTTTTCCCAGCCTCCAAAAAATGCTGTTTTTAAAAACCACAACCTGATTTTGACTTCCCTTTGGTCAGTTTACAACCAATAACACCTCACCCCAAGAAGGGCTTGCAGCAGGTAGAATTTCTAACTTTTAGAATTTTACTTTTGACTCTACAATTTTTTTCCTCTCCTTTTCCTACTTCCTTGTAGGCACTCTGTCCCTTGCGTACTCCACCCCCCACTCAAGGATCTGGCAATAGTAAAGCCCAGAAAGTTCTGTTTTCTCATCTAACTCTTTTGGGGTACACACCTTATCATCACTGAGAGATGTGGCATGCCTCCCACAGCTCTTGGGCTGGTTTCCTGCGATGTGTACACTCACAAACATTTTGTGAAAGCATCCTGTGTAACAGTCATGGTCCAGTCAGGAAAACAGGAACCACACTAGTTATTTTAATGGAGAAAATTCACTATGGGCATTCAGTTAAACAGAGGTTAGTGACCTGAAAAAAGCAAAACAAAGCACAACAAAAACAAGACAATGCTTTTGAGAGTTATTACCATCTCTAGGGCTGAGAAAACAAAAGGGAGAGGCTGGGGTCAGTAGATCCTAGAAGGTCAGAGGAAGAGCTTTGCAGAGTTGGGACCCAGTCTTCTGAGAAAGGATGCCACCCAGCGAGTGCTGGTACTGGTACCTCAGGAGTTGGGCCTGAGGAGGGCACTGCCAAACTAGCCCTGATATCTCTAATGAGCAGAATAAAGTTAATCCTGGAAGCTGGAAACTGGAACCAACTATAGCCATCAGAGTAAACTACCATCGCTGAGGCAATGTGGGTGGAACATTTAGAGCACAGAAAAGAGCAAGTTCTTTTCCCTCCTCTTGCCTTCTACTCTTCTTCCAGTGCTCCCTAAATACAATGTCTTAACAGGGATCCTGGGGGCAAAGGAGAAATGCATGTAAAGTCCCAGCCCTTGCATCCAAAAGCTGAGTGCTAAAGAGAGAGTTAAGCCAGGCATGCTGGCTCACACTAGTAATCCCAGCACTTGGAGAGGCCAGGGTGGAAGGATATTTTGTGCCCAGGAGTCTGAGACCAGCCTAGGCAACATAGCAAGACCTCGGTCTCTACAAAACATCAGAAAATTCTCTGGGTGTGGTAGCACATGCCTGTAATCCCAGCTAGTTGGGAGATGGGGCGCAGAGGATGGCCTGAGGCCAGAAAGTCAAGGCTGCAGTAAGCTGTGATCGTGCCACTGCACACTGGCCTGGGTGACAAGTGAGACCCTGAGAGAGGGGAGGTGGGGAAAGAGAGATTGGGGCTGAGAGACTAGAGACTTTGGCTAAGTAAAGGCTACCCTGGATGCTACAGCTGAATACAAAAGCCAGGATTATGTTTAACTAGAGAGAGGTGTGAGACCTATGCATACAAAAAAGGGTTAATTTTTGCTAATGAGTAACAAGACTCGATCATCTCCAAAATAAAAAGATGTGAAAATCTGGGAAAACAGAGACCATATCAAAATGGATCTAACTAGCAGCTTCCTGTATAACTTCTCTCTCAATGCCCATGAAGATTCAATAAATAATAGCAAGTTTATAACAGCCCTAGAAACTAATACTGATAGAATCTGGGAAGAATAGGCCCTATTTATAAGGCATATGGAGCTTCAACTGATAGCTATTCCTCTTTACTACATAAAAGAATTAGCATGGTGAGAGGTAAGAATATGCTTCACAGCTCTATCACCATCTGCCTGCTGACCTAGTGAACCAGGAATTGTGCCAACCAGAAATCTGAGCAGAAACCCCTGTCTAGCTCTTGGGAGCTGCTCTGAGAGAGTATCATTTCCCCTACACTTCAACTGTCACCTTTCCACAACAAACAGATATTAAAATTCTCAGGAAGCAAATGAACAAAAAGCAGGGGGATGTTAACAGTGGTGCAGGGCATTCTAATAAATGTAATCCTCATGAGAAAGCCATTGTGGAAAGTGGGACATGGATGAAAAAAAAATTAGCTGTGCAGACTATGAATTTAAGTTTTCAAGTGCTACCTCCACTAAGAATAAAGTAACACATTCGAGGATGCTTTAATTCAAGATCCAGAAGAAATCATAGGAATACTATATTACAAGAAAGCAAGGACTTTATGAAAAGACAAAAGGATGGAATGGAAAATGAAATGATGAAGTAAAGAACTGAAGATAAAAGCAAACAGGAGACGATGAAGGAAGATTGAAAAGTGAAAGGAAGCCAAAGGCACAAGATTAAAATACACATTGAGAACAGACAAGAACAGAATTGATCCTGCATAAAATCTGAAGGTGATGGAGGAAGACAAATTCAAACAAATTTCCCATGATGGTACAGTGAAAAGTTTTTTGTTTTTTGTTTTAAAGGAGAAGGAAAAGGGTGATATGGGCAACAGAGGTGAGAGGATCGACGGGTGAGTATTTTTACTTAACAAAGCTAAGTACAAGTAAAATAAAAGTGTGATCAAGAATATAACCAAAAAATTACAAATTTCCTGCATTGAAGAAACACAATAGAGGTCAATGAAACTCAGAGTAGGTTTTTTGAAAAGATAAACAAAATTGACATAGGTTTAGATAGACTAAGAAAAGATACAAATAAATAAAATTATAAATGAAAGCGGAGACATTGCAACCACAGAGATACAAAATATCATAAGATACTACCATGAACAATTATGTGCCAAAAATTTAGATAACCTAGAAGAAATGGATGAATCCCTAGAGGAAACATTTAACCTACCAAGAGTGAACCATGAGGAAGTACAGAATCTATACAGACTGATAAAACCAATGAGGACATTGAATCAGTAATAAAAACCTCTGAACAAAAAAAGTCCAGAACCTGAGAGCTTCACTGGTGAGTTCTACACAGCTTTTGAAGAATAATTAACACCAATCCTTCTCATAATCTTTTAAAAATTGAAAAGGAGGGAATGCTCTCAAACTCATTTTATGAAGTCAGCATTAACCTGACATCATTAACTTGACACCAAAGTCAGACAAGGAAATGGCAAGAAAAGACAATTGCAGACTAATATTCCTGGTGAACATATATGCAGAAATAATATATGCTCAATAAAATACTAGCAAAACTAAATTCATGATCATGGTATCTTCCCTGATAGGTAAGTATAGTAAACTGAATTCAACAGCACATTAAAAGGATCACACCTTGATCAAGTGGGATTTATCCCTGGGATGCAAGGATGATTCAACATACATAAATCAGTAAACACATCACATAAAGAGAATGAAGGATAAAAATCATATGATCATCTCAATAGATGCAGAAAAATCAGTTGAAGGAACGTATACATAAAGGCCATATTTAGCAAACCCATAGCTAACACAATACTCAATAGTAAAAAGTAGAGAGCTTTTTCTTTAAGATCAGGAACAGGTCTAGGATGCTCATTCTCACTACTTTTAGTCAACAAAATACTGGAAGCCCCAGCCAGAACAACTAGGCAAAAAAAAGAAATGAAAGATATTCATTTCACAATGTTTGTAAATGACATGATTTTATATGTGAAAAACTCTAAAGGCACCACCAAGAAACTTTTAGAATAATAAACAAATTCAGTAGTGTTGCAGGGTGCAAAAATCAACAAACAAAAATTAGATGTGTTACTATATATTACCAGCGAACTGTCTGAAAAATAAGTAAACAATTCCACAGCACCTAAAATAATAAAATACATAGAAAAAAATTAACCAAGGAGGAAAAAGATCTGTTCACTGAAAACTATAAAACACTGATAAAAAGAAATGGATGAAAACACAAATAAATGGGAAGATAATCCCATGTCAATGGATTGGAAGAATTAATGTTAAACATGTTCATATGACCTAAAGCAATCTATAGATTCAATGCAATTCCTATCAAAATTACAATGGCTCTTTTTAGAAATAAAAAAAATTCTAAAATTTATATGGAACCACAAAAGTTTTCAAGTAGCAAAAGCAATATAGAGCAAGAAGAACAAAGCTGGAGCCACCACATTACTTGTCTTCAAAATATACTACAAAGCTATGGTAATCAAAACAGTATGGTATTGGTATAAGAACAGACATATAGAGCAATGAAATAGAATAGAGAGCCCAGAAATAAATCCATGCACTTACAGTCAATTTGTCTTCAACAAAGTTACCAAAAACACATAGTGGGGAAAGAGTAGTCTCTTCAATAAATGGTGTTGCAAAAACTGGAATCTTCATGCAGAAGAATGCAATCAGATCCTTATCTCACACCATATACAAAAATCAACTCAAAATGAATTGAAGACTTAAACATGAAAGCTGAAACTGTAAAACTGATAGAAGAAAACATAAGATCAAACTTATTGACATCAGTCTGGGCAATGATTTTTTGGATATGACTCCAAAACATAAGCACCAAAAGCAGAAATAAACAGATAGGATTGCATCAAACGAAAGAGTTTCTGTACAGCAAGGGAAAAAATCATCAGAGTAAAGATACAGCCTAGTGAATAGGAGAAAATATTTGCAAACCACAGATCTGCTAAGGAGTTGATATCCAAAATGTATAAAGAACTCAATTAACTCAATAGCAAGAAAACATGTAACCCAATTAAAGAATGGGCAAAGGTTCTGAATAGACATTTTTCCAAGAAAATCATACAAATGGCCAACGAGTCTATGAAAAAATTCTCAATGTCACAAATTATCAGGCAAATGCAAATCAAAACCACAATGAAATGCCACCTCACACTTGTTAGGGTGGCTATTTATCGAAAGATAAGAGAGAAGTGGTGTTGGTGAGGATGCAAAGCAGAGGGAACCCTTGCACACTGCTGGTGGGGATGTAAATTGGTACAGTCATTATGGAAAAACAGTATGGAGGCTCCTCAAAGAGTTAAAAATAGAACTGCTGTAGGATTCAGCAATCCCACTTCTGGGTATGTATAAAAAGGAAATGAAATCAGTATGTCGAAGAAATATCTGCACCTCATGTTCATCGAAGCATTATTCACAATGACCAAGGTATGGAATCAATCCTAGTGTCCACTGACAGAGGAATAAGGAAAATGCTGATATATGTGCACACACACAATATAGTATTAATCAGCCCTAAAAAAGAAAAAAAAATCCTGTCATTTGTGACAACATGGAGGACATTATGCTAAGTGAAATAAGCCAAGCACAGATAAAAAAATACTTCATAATCTCTCTTCTATGTGAATTCTAAAAGAGTTGAACTCACAGAAGCAGAGAGTAGAATAGTGGTTGTCATGGATTGGTGGATGAGGGGAATGGTATACAAAGTTTGTTATGCAGGATGAGTAAGTTTTGGAGATCTAATGTACAGCATGGTAACTATATTTAATAATATTGAATCGTATACTTGAAATTTTCTGAGAGAGTATGCATTAGAAACGGAACCAATAAGACATAGAGAAAGATACATAAGAGGAGATAAGAGGAGATTTATTATGGGAATTGGCTTATGCAATTATGCAGGCTGAAAAGTCCCATGATATGCCATCTGCAAGTCAGAGAAACAAGAAAGCCATGGCATAACTCAGTTCAAATTCAAAGGCCAGGAGAGCCAGTACTATAATTCCCAGTTCAACATGTAAGGCCTGAGCACTGGAAGTGAGGTGGGAGGGCTGGTATAAGTCCCAGAGTCTGAAAGCCCAAGAATCAGGAGTTCTGATTTCTAAGGACAGGAAAAAAAAGATGTCGCAGATCAAGAATAGAGAGAAAGTTTGCCCTTCCTCTGCGTTTTTGTTCTGTCGGCACCCTCAATGGATTGGATGATGCCAGCCCACATTGGTGAGGGGAGATTTTCTTTACTAAGTCTGCTGATTCAAATGCTAATGTGGTCCAGAAACACCCTCACAAACATACCTAGAAATAATGTTTTACCAGGCATGTGGGGACCTCTTAACCCAGTCAAGTTGGCACATAAACTTAACCATACAGAGTAGATCTTAAATGTTCTCAACACACACACACACAGACACAAACACACACACCATAACTATATGATATGATGGATATGCTAATTAGCTTGAGTCTGGCATTATTTACACGTGTATAAGTATATCAAAACATTACACTGTACACCTTAAATAATACCTGGTACCATATCAGATAAAGAACCCCTAGTCTTACTGTAAATAAGAAGCAACATTTTCTTAGCTTTTCTCAGAGTTGCTCTGGAAATTCTAGTCAATGTAGCAGAGAAAAACAAACAAGCAAACAAAACTGAAAGTATAAATACTAGGAAGAAGGAGAAGGAATTAAAATAATTTGCAAATTATTACCTGAACAAAAGAATCAAGTGAAATAAAAAGAATCAAATGAAAAAATTTTCAAAACAATAAGGGAGTTTATTAGGTTACAAAATCAACATACAAATATCAATAGATTTTTATTTAGCAGCAATGAAAGAATAATAAAAAGTTAAAAATTACAAAAAATTATGTAATACCAAATAATAACTTTTTAATCAATATTTTTTATTTTAAAATTGTGGGGTACAGTTAAGGGTTAGGTATACAAATATGCATCATTCAGGCACCCTTGTTGATAAGCGGTATCTCCCTATCCCCAGACAGATATTGACTACCTTTAATCCCACCTCCCTTCCCCTTCCTCCCCCCCCCATAGTTTCCCACCACTGTCAATCCTTTTCTTATAGTATTACGATAGATGTTCAAAGTCCACTATATGAGTGAGAACATATGATACTCAGATCTTTGTTTCTGTGAGAGATCACTCAGTATTATAGACTCTAGTTCCATTCAGGTTGCTGTGAAATTCATGATTTTGTTCTTTTTTATGGCTGTGTAGTATTCCATCGTGTATATGTATCACATTTTTTTAATCCAGTCCTCTTTTGATGGACAGCATGGTTGGTTCCAGGTTCTTGCTATTGTGAACAATGCTGCAATAAACATACATGTGCAGGTATCTTTTTTATAGAGTGATTTGAGTTCTTCAGGGTGTATATTCCCAGGAGGGGGATTGCGGGGTCATATGGGAGGTCGATATTTAGAGCTTTTAGGAATCACCACACTGTTTTCCACAGAGGTTGTACTAGTTTGCACTCCCACCAACAGGGTAGAAGTGTTCCCTTTTAATAAAGATGGCATCTCAAATGGGAGAAGACAAAATGGATTATGTCATTTGATTCCTAATGAATTAAAAATTGTAATATAAGAAATAAAACAACAAAATTGGTAGAATAACATGTAGTTAGATAATCATGTAATTTTTAAGTTAAAGATGTCTTTCTGAGCATCATCTCAGGACTATTAAAAATTTAAATTTTCTGCTTGACGAGAGACACTATAAACACAGTTAGAAGACACATGACAAACCAAGGGGAGATAGTCACAATAAATATGTGACTAAGTAGGGGTTAATTTCTTTTATATGTAAAGATTGCTAATGAATAAATCAGAACAAAAATACCTCCAAAATGTGTTAGGAACTTAACACAGCAAAGGTACATCTTTTTTTTTTTTTAACTTGACAAGGTCAAGCTTTTCATAAATATTTTGAATTAGAGTTTAAATTGAAGAATTTTTCAAAGTTATTAAGGAAAAAATCTTCTAAATTTCTAATAACATATACATTGTATGGGAGTTTTTGTACATAAACCTTTAGAGTAATATATAGTTATAAATGTAATAGACTATGTAGCAAAGAGAATGTTTAACATATATAATTTTAGAGAAATTTTAATTACATTTAAATTATTATGTTGCTGAATGTAACCAATTGAATTAAACATGCATCTGATGCAGCTCCATTCTAAGTGAAAAATGCAAATGATCAGTAGCCATGAAAAAAGCTCGTCTTTACTAGTAGTCAAGGAAATAGAAATTGAAATAAAATTCCAGTTATCACCTATGAGGTTGGCAACATTGAAGGGAGTGATAGCACCAGTGTTGGCAAGAATGTGGGAGAGGGACATCTTCATATGCTGGAGAGTGTTTACATTGATACAGGTTGAATATCTCTTATCCAAAATGCTTGGGACCAGAAGTGTTTCAGATTTCAGATTGTCCCCGATTTGGGAATATTTGCATATGCATAATGAGATAACTTGGGAATGAGACCCAAATGTAAACACAAAATTTATGTTTTATATGTACCTTGTACACATAGTCTCAAGGTAATTTTACATGATGTTTTTAATACTTTTGCACACAAAACAAAGTTTTGACTGCATTTTGATTGAAACCCATCACATAAGATCAGGTGTGAAACTTTCCACTTGTGGCATCATGTCAGTGCTCAAAAAGTTTCACATTTTGGAGAATTTCAGATTTCAGATTTTCAGAGAGATTCCCAATCTGCATAGCCTTTACAGAGAATCAGAAACCCCCCCAAAATGCATGCCTTTGACCTTTCATTTTCACCTCTAGTAATTTTCTTTCTTCCTTTTTAAAAAAATTTTATTTTATCATAAAAATGTGGTGTACACGTCAGGATTAGTGTGCGGGTGAAGTTTGGTCCTCCAGCTGGTCCTCTCTTCCTCTAGTTTAGGACCAGATACCCTTTGTGTTGTTAAGTGCCTCACCCGCTGCCCTGCAGTGTCCCATGACTGCCTATCCCTACTTTGTGCTATTGTAATTAATGTTCAGGTCTCACTTATGAATGATAACATCACCTCTAGTAATTTTCCTAAAAGTAAGTGATCTAATGAACAAAGATGTAAGTAGATATTGATTACAACATTGTTTATTTTAGTCATAACATTGAAAACCATCTGTCTAGCGGTTGAAGACAAATTTGACAAATTGAAGTATTATGCAGCCACCAAAAATGTGATAATGATATATATTTATTGATATGGGGAAAGGTTCATTCTATTTTTAAAAAGCAAGTGAGAAAAGACTGTATGTAGTACGAACCCATTTTTTGGTCAAAATAATGCAAACTCAAGTAAATACATGTGAAAAAAAAGTTCTAGGAGGTAATAACACAAAATACTAGCGGTGCCCTTTCTGGATGGTAAATTATTTGAGACTTAATTTGGTTCCTTCTTTGCTCTCTTTCATCTTTCTTAAGTTTTCTCCATGAACCTGCATTGTTTGGGTAATTAGTACAGGGTCTTAAGGTTTTGAAATAAAATAATCCATGTAAGAAGCAAGGATGCAATACAAAGCACACTTCAGTGCCCGCACCACCAGTGCCAGTGTGGTACAGCGATAAGAGGACAGATCCTGGAGCCAGACTGGCCTGGATTCATCTCATCCACATTCTGCTACTACTGACAGTGTTACCTCAGGCAGGTCATTTAACATCTCAGATTCTGCATCTGTAAATTGCCCTGAGGATTAGCAAAAATGCAAATCACCCAACACACAGTCTCTGGCACGTATTGTGCACTTAACAAAAGGTTAATCTTATTGTTATTGTTGATGTTGTTAATGCCAAGGAAATTGGCCTGAAGACCAGAAACAGATTTGTATTGCTGAGAAGAAACATGGATTAATTGTTAAGAAACTTTCGTGTATAATGGATCCTCTTGCCGAGTACAGAAGATGTACATTTAGGCCATGGCTTCACCAAAAGAGAACTGCTTATCAAAATTTGCACATGTTAAAATCGGTACTTGTTAGAACATGTGCTCTTGCAGAGGGCCAGAGAAATAACTTTTCAGTGTGGGTAGTTTTAGGTCCTAAGCAAGATATTTTGTACATAATAGTTGCTCAGCAAGCAGTGAATGGAATGGAATGAGGGTTTCTTGCTTAAACTTTTGATGCTGAATGCAGTTCACTGTGTAGTCTTTGATCACTAAAGCCCTGATAGCCAGAAATCAGTCAAGATAAATATCAACTAGGCTTTCCTAAATTTTATCTTAAAGAATCAGGGTTAGGGAGTTCTACCAATAAAAGGGTCCTGTTTTCTAGATCAGCCTTTATAGTGGCACACATTGGACCTTTTGTGGCTACTATGTTATGAGTGGATATGTATTAATATTATGAGTCGACTGTGTGCTAGGCACTGTGCTGTGAAGTACTTGATTGCTGAACTTATCATCTCTAATATGACAACTCTGGGACGCAGGTGTTATTTTAATTCCCTCTTATAGATGGCACGTCTAGGACTTGGACACATGAATAGTTATTTCAACTGGGAGCTGGAATTGATTCTATTTGATGTCAAAATCTACTTTGCCACCCTACGTCCCTGTTCCTTCCAGTCAACAAGATTTCTTTTTTAAGTTTGTGCTTCAGTGTGTCTCATTTGTTGCTATCTATTTTATGGGTCTGATTCAAATATTTTTCTTTAATACTGATGCCATTGAGAAGCTGGGTTTTAAATAACTATATAAAACATTCTTTAAAAGTCTGGTTTTTCCTCAACTGAATTTTGGAGGTAAAATGATATTACTGAATTATTATTAAACTCACTTTCCTATTTGCATTTTTAAGTTTTTGAAGAATGGGGATTGTGTTTTAGTTCTCTTTATATAACTCCCATGCCCATAGTAGGTGGTCAACAGACATTGAATTGAATTGCATGTCTCCATTGGTCACATTAGAAAACAAACAAGAGTGATCATTTTCTACTAATCTGTTAATTACAGAAAATGTTTAAGCATTTTAGTTTCAACTCTTAGGTCTACTGTCATCTGTGTAGGTTTCCAGGTATGGAGGTGTAGCACCCTCAGTCTCTATCAACTGTCATAGTATTGAAGAACTGATGCTTCCAGTGATTTATGTATTACAGAGGGTGCCAAAAAATGTAAACATGTTTTAAGAAAGGAAGAAACTGAATTGGCCAGGCCCGGTGGCTCAGTCTGTAATCCCAGCACTTTGGGAGGCCAAGGCAAGTGGATTGCCTGAGCCCACGGATTCGAGACCAGCCCAGACAAATCAGCCAGACCTCGTCTCTACGATACAGAAAAAATTAGCCGGGCATGGTAGTGCGTGCCTGTAGTTCTGGCTACTTGAAAGACTGAGGCAGAAGGCTCGCTGGAACCCGGCAAGTCGATGCTGGGGTGGCCGTGAGTGTGCCTCTGCACTCCAGCCTGGGAGATGAAGTGAGACTCCAACTCAAAAAAAAAAAAAAAAAAAGAAAGGAAAAAGCTGAATTAAAATTGTAATACTTGGGCAGCCCCTTTGAGTCCCCTCCTACTCTGGGAGCTTTTCTGTCCTCTCAATAAATCCTGCTTCCTAAAAAAATAAAATAAGATAAAAATAAAAAATTGTAATACTCAGCCATTGTTTTGTTAAGCACTGGCCAGGCCATGTGTTCATTGAACTATAGCCAGGTCATGTTTTCCTAAGCTTTGGTCCCCTTCCCCTACTTTGGGTAGGTGAATCTCCTCCCACCCACTCTTTCTCTAATTTACTTTCCTAGTAAACTATGTTTTCCAGTCTAAATAAATAAATAAAGTTGTAATACTCGATATATACTGACAACAAAAGATGAATACAAGTCATGTTTGACTTCTGCAGTTATAAGAGGTGCTCATAGCCAGGCATGGTAGCGCATGCCTGTAATTCCGGCTACTCGGGAGGCTGAAGCAGAAGGATCGCCAGAGCCCAGCAGGTCGAGGCTGCGGTGGCCGGGAGCGGCCACTGCACTCCAGTCTGGGTGACAGAGTGAGACTCCAACTCAAAAAAAATAAATAAATAAAATAAGAGGTGCTCAAAGAGATTACCATCAGCGTCCAAACACTTCTGATTACAGCAAACTACTGCAGGACTTACTGCTGTGTGAGGCCTCCTGAATCTTCCCTTGTGCACATCACACACAGTTCCATGCGTCTCAAACTTACCAAGAATGCTTTCATTTGTTAGGTGTGTTGGAGGTTCTGTTGCATACTCATGCCTCCATTGTTGTTGTACTTCCACAACATTCTCAGATTTCAAATATCACTTCAAAATGGTCTTGCACTCCTCCAAGGACAACTGTGCTTCTGCCATTTTCTTTGACTGTCCTGCCTGTCGCATGGTGGTGCTAGCATTCATTTGACTAACGCCATCTTTTGAGCAGACATCATAGTACCATTCCTACTGCAATTCAATTCAACTTTGAAAAGTAATACATAGATAACATCTCTGACACTGTGTACACATGTTTTTGCCATCCCCGTATGGATATGCATATGGACAGTTATGCCCAGGAGAAGCCACTCTCACCTACTTGCCATCTCATTTCTTTCCTTTAAAAAAAAAATCACTTTACAATTACCTCTCTTTTCCTTTTAATTTTCTTTATTTTATATAAAGTCTTCACGGAAATTATTTCTAAAATTTTATTTTTTTAAGTTGGCAAATAAAAATTATATGTTTGATAATCTTATATACGTTTTAAAATATACATTATTAAAAGGCCAAACAAGCTCATTAACTTATGCATTACCTCACGTACATCTTTGTGGTGATAATACTTAAAATTTACCCTTTCAGAAATTTTCAAGTATATACTAAGTTGTTATTAACCGTAGTCGCCATGCTGTACAGTAGATCTCTCGAACTTATTCCATCCTGTCTACACATTTGCTTTCTTGAAGTCATATCACCTAGACTGTGCACATGAACATCATCTATTGTGTGCCAGCCAAAAGGACAAACATCTGGAATTTAAAAAAAAAAAAGCGTCCTTGGATTCCCAACTCCACCACTCACTAGCTGTGTGACCTTAAGCACTTAACTTACCTTCCCGGCAACTCTGTGTCTGTAAGATGGGGCCGGTAGTGTTTATCTCAGAGTACTGTCAAGAAAGAGAAGATGAACACAGAGTGTGTGAGTGGAGGTTGGCGGGTGTGTATTTGTGTGTAGAGCCCTTAGTGCGTGGTAAGTATCAGTAAATTTATGAACCTCCGAAAAAGGAAAAAAAAAACACTCATTTTTTGTGACCCTACTGCCTTGCCTTAAGAAGTTTCATGATTCTACTTTGAATAAATTTAAAGAACACTGAGACACATATACGTGATTTAAAAACCAAGAAGGGAAAAAAGCAGTCGTAAGCCTTTGGGGGAGTATCTGCACCTGAGTGATGTTAGAAAAAACTTCAGGATTCTGAAATTCAAACAGCATTCTTCAAGCAGTTCAGCCTGCACTGATTTGAGGAGCATTTTTGTTTGCATAAATAAAACACTAAAAATGTTATTGAGCTATTCCATGGAGGAGATGCATACCTGTGTTTTCATGCAGTTTTTATTCAAGGCAAAACATAAACCAGTGAAAGGAAAACAGAAAGTGATAAGTAACATGGCTATATTTTCCATGAACATATGGTAGATGTTTAAAATGAGGTATGTCAGCTATTAATTCCCCAGGTGCTTGCCTTAGCCTTGATAATAAGGTTGTTCTTCAGAGGGATTTCCCATCTCTTGATATTTGATCTTTGGGAAAATATGAGACTGACTCTTCTCTCGTGGGCACGTGTTAGCAGGAATATTTAAAAAACATTTTGCCCTGATTGGCATGCAAAAGGCTTTAAGAGCAATTCTGATGGGCAGGTCTACCCTACACTCTGTTATTTTTTTGCCCCTAAACTCCAGAAAAGTCAAGGACTAGGGAAAGACTGTTCTCTTTTGGACTGAACATGGGATGGAGATTTTACAAGAGGACCTGGTTCCTCACGTCATGACCGTCAGATCCTGGGTTTAGCTTGTGGGCGACGTTAACCCATGTAAGTCAAAGCCACAAACTTTAACATCCAGGAAGTATAAGACCTCACCCCTAGAGGGTAAGATTATTTCAGCATGATTGAGTGCCTTCTATTCGGGAAATGGCTTTTTTGCTTCTGTTTTTCATACTTAAATGTTACCATGGCCTGTCATAGCTATCAAATAATTTGGGAATTTGGGAGAACATGAAAAATCACAGAAATATTAATACATGTATGATTTAATTTTTAGAATATGAACAATTTTATTTTTGGAGTGTGAGCAAAAATGTTGCAACTGAAATTGCTGGACATATTGACCTTCCTGAGGTCAACTTCTGTGGCTTTAATGGAAAGAAAAAAGAAAACAAATGAAATATATAGGAGCTTGAAATATTAGCACTTAGAATTCTGAAATTAATTTTTTAATTTCATTATGATTTCATTTTTTACTTTTCATTATGATGTCTGGTGTTTTGAAACATAAAATTGTAGATTCGACATCAGCTCTGATGTAGAGTTTTCTGAAATAATGGAGAGCATGCATTTCACAATACAAAATAACCAGACAAGAATTCATCTTTACCTGAAATTTTGGTGACAGGCATCAAACTTCGAGGGAATGGAAATTTGACTGATGTTGATTAAGCTGCTTTCAAGGGCATAGGTAGAAACTGCTCTCAGGGCATGATAGCTGGAAGACAATGAGGGGAAATTGGTGTGAAACATTACTGAATTAAGTGTTTAGAAATATGTAATTATAGATTCTAGCAGGTATCCATAGACGGCAAGACATATATCATCTTTAAGCATCAAAAGATTCCTTTTAGAAGTCAGTGCATTTATATATCTCACATACATTTCAAATGGAGTATTGGCATTTTTAAATGATTTTTAAATGATAGGAAAACGATAAATCATTAGTTTTTTTTTTCACTAAAATTAGTTACAGTGTTTGTGTTAACGTTTAAACTTCTTATTTGAACATGATCATTTCAATCATCCTCTTCATGTTTGAATATTTATGATGTGCAAAGCAATAAACCTAATCCTTCTAATGGTGGATTATATTTCACGTGGCAATTGAATAACTCACAATAGATGGATGCTTTGGGCTTATTCATTCATGAGGTGTTATGTGTGTATGTGTATGTGTGTATGTATTTTTTCCCCAACACCTACGTTGCAGGCTCTTTAGTCTATACTTTTATGCCCAGTCTCCTTTCCTCCATGTTAGAATGCAGATCTAAGCTTTGAAAAGACTGCAGTAACCACATATAAATCTGTGTGCTTGACCAAAGAACAGCTTTTAACTGTTACCTAGTCAAACATTTGGAAATAGACATCTTGCTACTGGAACAAGAGGTATTATTATGCCAATGTTACACCAGATAGTAGAAGTCTTTGGAAAAGTCCTTCTGTGCCTTGGCCACCGTGCAAAGCTCTGTCTACATCCTCAAGCTTCGTGGAATCTTTATCCTGTTTCCTATTTGTAAATGCTCTACAGTTTATAAAGCAGTGTTCTATCACTTCCTTATTTAATCCTCCCAGTGACCTTCAAGGTAGTGTTTGTTGTCCTATTTTATACATGAGCAAACTGAGACTCAGAGAGATTAGGTGACTTTCCAAGGCCAAGTGGAAACTAAAGCTATGTTAGTGTGTATTGACAAGTAAAAGGCATGTATGCAAATACAGACTAATTCTAACACATACTTAAGAGATTTAAAAGATGGTGTTTAAATTAACCCAAATAAATCTTTTCTTAATACTAGGCAATAGAGGCAGTTTCAACAAATTTGTAGATACAGGAAATTGATTTCAAAATCAGGAATCAGGAATTGCTTCATTACTTTTGATGCACAGAAAAAAAAATACCTCTGTGAATTGTCACAACTGAGTCCTCTACATTTTGATTTAGAAAAAAAAACAGAGTTTGTTATACATGTGAATCTTAAACCCTAGTAAAATTACTATTCTTTAGAAATCAGGAGACATGGTGATGGTTGAGTTAGTGTCCTTGGGACTCCTTTGAATGCTGTGGACTACACCATTAAAAGAAGAAAAGAAGAGGGAGAATTAAAACTCTTAAAAGGCACAGGACTAATAAACGAATTTTTAAAATAGCTGTCACAAAAGCACAGCTCTTTAGAGGTGCTATGTGGTTGTATTTTCCAAATGTGTAGAAAAATTAATATACGTTTTTATTTTAAAACCTAGTAAGTAGGCAATGTCCTTCTAAGTTATGTTTTGTTTTGTTTTTAAAAAGAAGTTTAACTTCTGTGTCAACTTGGCTAAGGAAGACAGCCATGTACTACCCAAAGATCTAGCACCTATGCCCCTGTGCCATTTATCAAGGCTCCTCTGAGTAGTAGAAGTTCTATTTGATGGTCCTTTTTCACTTCTTCAGCTGGACCTCACCAACCACAATTGAATCACTCAGTTCTATTCATTGAGCGGTGCCTGTATGGATACAACCTCTGAGATATTACTTAATCTGAAGCTGCTTAGAAGCAACTTGAGGTTGTTTTGTGGGCTTTTTTAAGAACCTTATTTCCACCTTGACACTCATTTACTCACTCATTCATCCCACAAATATTTATTAAATACTTTGTGCACCACCTTCTGTGCTAGGCATTGGAGACACAGTGGTAGATAAAAAGAATAATTCAGCTGCTGTCCTGTGGTGCTTACATCCCGATAAACTAACACCCAGCATAATTTCCCAGAAGAAGAGCCCAGGGAGCTTTGAAGTTTTGCAGTAAAAGTAAGGATTTACCTGATCAGGAAGGTGGGCATTTATTACCTTGAGATGTGAAGCACTGGGAGCTATTAGATGGAATACAAGAGAAAAAAGCCGGGAACAGCATGTGCAAAAGAGAAGGTCTTGTGGCAGCAGGATGCATGGTAGAGTTGTGAAATGAACGGACAATGTCTATGAAGGGGAGAGAGAAATATAACAAAGGTGCACCGTGACTCTGGAGGTTTCCACTCTGATCATCTGGTACTTTGAAAGCCATGATAAACCTTTTGGTCTTTGGCCTGAAAACAATAGAAAGCCACCGAAGTATGTCAAGCAGTAGAGTGACAGGATCATATGAGTCCTTTGCAGTGATCTCTCTGACGAACAGGAGGGGCAGGGTTAATGCTCACATCTAGTAGGGCATATGTCTTTTTTTCCCCTCAATCCTTTTAGTTATACTTTATCTATTAAGGTCCACTCTTTTTTGTGAGGGGGCGTACACATGCATGTTCGTTACATATTGTGTAGTGGTGGGGATTGGATTTCAGGGGGCCCATTCCCCAGATAGTGAACATTGTACTCCATAGATAATTTCTGAACCCTAACCTTCTCCCCACCTCCCCCTCAAGGTCCATTTTTTTTTTTTTCCTTGAGTTGGAGTCTCACTCTGTCACCCAGACTGGAGTGCAGTGACACACTCCCGGCCACCGCAGCCTCGACCTGCTGGACTCTGGCGATCCTTCCGCCTCAGCCTTCCAAGTAGCTGGAACTACAGGTGTGCGCTACCACGCCCAGCTAGTTTTTTATTTATTGTAGAGATGAGGTCTCGCCAAGTTCCCCAGGCGGGTCTCGAACCCGCGGGCTCAGGCAATCCACTCACCTCGCTCTCCCACCCAAAACGCTGGGATTACAAACTGAGCCACCAAGCCCGGCCAAGGTCCATTCTTTACTTACAATATCTTATCATAACTTCTTTTTTGTGATACTGAAATAAACAGAAGTTTTTCCCTTTAAAAGCTTTGTAAGGACGACATAACAGAGCATCATGAAAAATTTTTACCACCTGAGGAAAGCCCTTTTCTCATTATCTCAATACAGTTGGTTTTGTGTTCAGATTTTTTTTTCTTTCTGTCTCCATCATCTTCGTGTTGCTTTTGCTACGTCTTTGTGAATATCCCATCGAGATGTGTTAAAGTTTAGTATCTGTGACTCCATACGTGGACATGTAGGTAAGAAGTTTTAGCCGAGGATGACAGGATCCGGGAAGGGCTGTCCAAATAGAGTCCTGTTCATTTTACAGCAATAGAGGCTAAGTCGGGAGAGCATATTCTGCCACTTTCACCCCCAATTATGTGAAAATCCCCCTTTATGAAGAATCTGAAATCTCCAAAGTATTTGTATTAAGAGTAATGCATGTTGCTTAGGCTGTTAAAGAAATATTGATTTCTGACCCTTAACTGGAATACTTAGCTTTCATTTTTCTTCTTTTTACATAAATTGTGTATATTGTGTTCCCCTCAGGGAGAACTTAAAAGCATTTTGTGTTATGAAGGCTCCATTCTAGGATCTTATTGCTTTTGAGATGAATAAATGGAACGCTTGCTATCACTGGAACAAGCCTATTTTTTTTCCATGTAACAAGGCATATACATAATACGGGACTGAATTTGGCCCCAGAACTTCTGAAGTTCCAAGTCAGTTTCTTACGGCCAAATTTAGCTTCCAGCTTTCAGCTGATGAGGAGCTTTGACACATAGGCAATCTAATTTTTGTTTGGCAAAAATCTCCTTGAATGTTTTTAATAAAATTTTAAAATTTGTATTACCAGGTAATGCTTAAACATGTTTTAGAGATTGGCTGTAAATACTTGCTCAGAAAACGATGTGCCTTAAAGGTACTTTAAACCAGCCTTGGAGGTATTGGAGTGAAATGGGTTGGCACCAAAACATTTCAATATGCCATGGGAAATGAAATATGGCCAAATAGGTTTTTATGTTCTGACTATTCCTCTTTCCTGTTAGTAGCCAGAGGCAAGTAAATCAACTTTACTTCTCCCTCTTCCACCCCACTACCACCGCCATTTTATTTTTATCAACTCCTTCGGAAATTTCAGGATTTTTTTTTCCTTGCCGATTCTTTGAACACATACAATGGGAAAATTAAAACTTCTGAATGTTTCTTACCTTTGTATCTGTTGATGAGATGTTGCTTTAAGCACATTTAATATTACTAATTAATTTAATTACACATACTGTAGTCACATTAACACATTTTCTATTATCTACTCTAATGTGACACAGTGCCCTCCCACAGCCACCTCAACCTAAAGCTTTAATTGCTTTCCCCAAGCCTCAGCTCTTGTTTGATTTATCTGATTTCTTTGTATAAAGATTCTCTAGTTTACGATGTGTACACAAGTCATTAAACTGGTGTTGATGTTTATGCAGTGAACTTGCCAACTGGTTATAGCAGACATCCCTTTATGAATTTATGACGGGGCAATAAAGACAAGTGTCAGAAGCCCCTTGTCTGGGAGGGGAATCACTTTCCTTGTGCTCTGTTGGGGGCGGTAATGTGGACACTTCTACTAATTTGCACAGCAAAGGATAATGTTAAACTTCAGATTTCTCAAATTTGAGGCAGTCTCTAGTTTCCTGCGGTGTGATTTGTCAAGCTGTGGGCATTCTTTAATTTCCTGCAATGTGTATGTGTATGTTTGTGTGTGAAAGAGAGAGACACATGTGCGCACTAACAATTTACACTTAGAAATGAAACTGCAGTATAATATATTTAAGAATTTTAGCCAGGGGCTCATTCTTTGCAAACTTGACTGGATATGTCAATAATCTAAAATTCTCCAGCTATAACACATAAATGAAATATTTGAAGAGGAGAGCCTTGAATTATTTTCTTATAGATGTACTTTCCTTTACAAAACTAGACCCCAAAAGACAAATATTATTCTCAAGTATTATGTCATGAGAAACTAAAATTTATAGTTTTTTTTTTCATTATGGGAAGATCTTCAAAGATTATAATTGTGAGTTTAACTTACTAACAAGGAGCAGTCATAAGACTTCCTGACTAAGAACACGATCATGCTAACTGAAAGAAATCTTTATATGTATTATATTAGCGCTTCCTTCTGTGTACATGTACTGGTTTGATGATCTTTGCTCTTTTACTTCTCATTAATATTTAAAAACAGAAGTCAGGAAAATTGATTCTTAATTTTTAACATATACTACAGAGAATTTCTAAGTGTTATTTATTTCAAATTGTCCTGTGTATGTGTAGCTTTGTTTTCATGTAAATGATGCCTAGGAATAACCAAAGGATTAAGATAAAATGTAAGAGATCGGAAACATAGGAAGAGTGAGCCAAATAAGGAAAAAACACTTTCATATTTGAAAAAAAAGGATGGACGATTAGGGAGGTGGAGAGAAGGAAGGAAGGAAGGTGTTCCAGATGGTTTTGAAATTTGTGCAGTAGAGGAGAAGATTCTCAAATGTCATGTGGTTTTCTGAAGAGACAAAAACAGGACTTTAATGTTGATGACAGAGGAGATAAACTGGAAGTGAGATAGTGAAATTCATTTTTATCTACATTTCCTCTCAATTCTCACCCTTTATGGGAGCTCTTTTTCTTCACACTGAGAAAATTCAGATAATGAAATGTAGCTAAGAGCACAGACCAAGAGAAGAAATACATCCATGTCTAATTAACAAGGTTGTGGCTGATGAGGGCTTAAAATATTTGCTACCATTACAAATTAAAATGACTGAAATACTATAGAATATTTTTTAATGTCTTTAGCAAAAGATTAAAATAAACAGAGCAAATTATGGCCAGTTTGCATTTCAATAGAAAACAAAATGGAGAGGACTGACTTTGCTCCGCATCAATTGTGTATTCAGTTGATAGATTTTTCTTGAGATCATCTACTGCAAAGTTTGTAGTTAGGCACATGCAGAGTAAAGAGATATGAAATATGGTTCCTTTTGTTTGAAGACCTTACTCTGTCACTTCCAGTATCTACAGTACAAGTGCCATAATGTATCTCTCTCCTACATGAGTAATATAAATGAAGTGTGATCCAGATATTAACTGATTCCTGTGACTACACAAGTGAGTCTCTTTTATTTTGTATATTTATTCTGAGTCGGGGTCTTACTGTTGCCCAGATGGGAGTGCAGTAGCATAATCAAGGCCTAAGGGTAGCCTTGAACTCCTAGGCTGAAGCAGTCCTCTTGCCTCAGCCTCATGAGTAACTGGGACTACAGGTGTGCACCACCACATCTGGTTAATTTTTTTTATTTTAACTTTTTGCAGAGATGAAGTCTCATTATGTTGACCAGGCTGGTCTTGATCTCTTGTGCACAAGTGATCCTTCCGCCTCAGCCTCCCAAAATGCTTGGATTATAGGTGTAAACCACCACTCCCAACCTGAATCTCTTTTAGACTAACACAGACTTAAAACTTGATCAATTTCTTCAACAAATCCAATTATATCAAGGATTTGAATTGTCCAGTTTTACTGAAGATTTTTAGTGTCATGGGGGAAGTGTCACTTCACATAAATACATATCACTTGAAAATTTCCCTTTATGCTACCTCTCCCCAGGCCTCTCATCGTAACCTTAATGTCCTATCTACCTCTTCTCCTAGGCAGCTCTCAACATAGCCTCAGTCATTTAAACTGAGTAGCTTCCTGCTTTGACAGAAAACTTGGTTGCCATTGGAAGCATAGACCCAGAGGATTTATTTCAATTCCTTTTTCCAACCCCCAAGATTGTCAAAGATCTTTTTAAATAGAGCTAATTCTTTCTACAAAGAAATTTCTAAGCAGCATCTAAAAAAATTAAAATCTGTCTGATTTCTTCAGAAGTGTAAAGAAAGGAATAATCACTTGAAAGTAGTGATGAAGAAAACTTGACCTTGAATGGTGTATCAATCAGACTAGGATTTGTTATGCTGCTTCAACAAATAGCCCCAAAATCTCAGTGGCTTACACAGCAAGAGTTTATTTATTGGACACGCAAAATCAGTGGTGGGTTCAGACTACACTCCAAAGCTTATGTCCTCTATATGCAAGCTCAGCACATAAGGTTTCTTCTACCTTGTGGTGCTTCCAAGATTGCAGCAGCAAGAGAGAGAACAAGGAGAGTTCTTAACAGCGAGTGAATTATTCTTCAGCCCCAAAATAGCACACACCTCATTAATTACAGTAATTTGTCTAGGAACCAGTCACATGTTTCTGCCCAATTCATGGAGACTAGAGGTGACGAGGGGCTTGGAAACATTGTCTTCCATTTGTACAAAAGGGGGAGAAATGGCAAGCATTTGAGTATCTACAAACTGGGAAGTGTTTTGATGGCAATGATATGGGAATAAAATGGGCAAAGAAACCAATATACTTTGGTTAGGATTTTGCATTTGTGTTGCAGAGTAGTGGGATACAAATTTGGAAAGATAGTTTGGGGCTATATTATGAAAGGCCTTAGAATAGAAGCCAAGAATCTGTTTTATTGGTGATCCGGAGCTGTACAAGTTTGGGGAAGAGTCTGAAAGATTCATTCAGTTGCTGGTGGTTATTACTGGGGCTGAATTGTAGTCAGTTTAGAGACGTGATTTTTTCCAAATCAACTTAGCATAAGGAAACTGCTCCATTCCGGCATACTTGGGGAGAATGCAGAGGATTCTGCATTCATCTTCCCACTATCCACATCCCAGCTGAAGGATCTTTTTGTACCCTTTTTCTCCTTATTACACCAAAATGACTTTAAAACACCATCCCTTTTAGGCCCCACTAACAGACAAATCAGATGTTGAATGGCCACACATCACAGAAAACACATGTAGAAACACTGGCGGTATTCATGAGCATTTAAAATGTGTTAGGATATCTGTTAGAAACCAGCTATGTTAGGATGACAGGATTGTTGTAGAAAACCAATAAGGGTGCCTGCATAATGAACATTTGTATACCTAACCCTGAATTGTACCCCATATCTTTAAAATAAAAAAGAAAAGAAAATTCCAGCTATGGGGCACAGCAATGGAAATTATGACTGACTCTGATTTATGGCTGTATTTACCCAGTATGAATAAATAAGTAGCTACTATTTATTACATGCTTAATTACTATGTGCCAGAAGCCATGTTAGTATTTAAATCTTTTAACATGACCCACAGGCCCAGGATGGTCTGGCACCGGCTACCTCTCCAGCCCCCCTCTTTCTCCTGAGTACCTCTCACTCTGCAGTAAAGCTCTGGGCTTCTCGCCATCCAGTCTCCTAGCTGGCTCTGACTTCACTCAAGTCTCTGTTCAAATGTCACCTTCTCAAAAGGCTCTCCCTGGCCACCCTACATAAAAGAGCAGCATCTGCAGTCATTTTCCATCTCCACATAGTGCGTTATTTTTCTCCATAAAACTTATCACCACCAGGCAGATATTATTTATAGCATACACCTCTCACCAGAGTGTAAGTTCCTTGAGGTCAAGGATCTGTCTTTTCTATAACCATGCCTGGCACTCAGTAACTGTTTGCTCAATTAACAAGTGACTTATTTAAACCTCATAAGACCCCTGTGTGGTAGGCACCATTATTTTTCCTATTTTATAAATGAAGAACTCAAGTCCAAGGGTGATTCAGTAGTCTCTTCAAGGTTTCACAGTTAGTAATTGGCACAGCCAAGATGAAAAACCAGAACTGTCTGATACCAGAGCCCTTACTTTTAGACACAATACTCTTCTGACAATGCTCTACTAACATTGTGGTAATTGAGAGTTGGTGTGAAAATTATTCCTCTAGAATCCAGGCATTAGATGTGTATGCTTGAGCCATTTATCTGACATTAGTATACAGTTATTGAAAGCATGATAAATATTTCTATATGTGTGAGAAAATGAAGTGACTTCCCTCTCCACCCCGCCCCCCGACAAAATAAAGGTGTCTTGTGGCGCTAATAGATGGTGATCTTAAAGAGCGAATTTGCTCACATGGGCCAAATGTTTCCTCCTGCAGAGTGGGCTGCTTCCCAAAGAATTAGCCCTCCTCAAAATGAATTATTAACCCCAGCATCCTGGCCAAATTCCCACTTGGATAGCCTAGGAACTGTTCAAAACTTGGACTCTATTGAAATTAGCCTGGCTTGATTGCAGTTTTTGCGTTAATTGTGATATAATAGAGTTTCTCTAGAGATTTGAGCATATATTATTCTAATGTGTAGAAGCTCACTTTGTCTCTTAATTTTTTTTTTAGTTTCTTCTTCCCTTCATGAGATATGACCTGAATTGCTTTATAAGTTTTTGTTTTTTGTTTTTTAACTCCTCTGAATGAATGACTGTGAGTTACCTTTTTCTTGAACTTGCCAAACCTTTTTCTCACTTGAATGACTAGTTAGTCTCATGGTCATTATCACAGTGTCACAGACGTTAGCCACAGAAGTTTCCAGATCCCCAACTCACTTGCACAAGTCCAGCCTGGGTTAGGAACAAGGTTCGCCCAATGAATTTTTTTCTAATTGTTTCAAGTTTCCTCTAGGAGATTATGTTCTAGTGAGAGGCACATGCGTATTTTACAGTTTAAATTAACTGCCCTAATGGTGGCCCTATTCAGGACTCCTATACTCATTCTAAAATTATGGTTATTAATTTCTTCAGGCAGCTGTGTTAAATGTTATAGGTCATTTGTCTAGGCCATGGGATGGTATTAAAAATCACTTATGTTCTGGAGGGACAGAGAGATGTGAATGTAGTTAAACTACTAAATCTTAGGTAGAACTAAAACAAATACCTTAGAAATCCATTGTCTTGCATTTCTTGATAGCAATTGTAGACCTCATATAAGATTAATCAATATATAAATTGATATATAATGACTTATTTAAACCTTATAAGACCTCTGTGAGGTCTCTACATAAGACTTAGAGACCTCACATAAAGTTAATCAAATCTTGCCAACATTGCTTGATTATTTTATTCTACAAGTTGGCCTTGCTTGCCTTGAGTTGGTGTAATCAAGTCTTCAATGCAATGGATTATATTACTGTAATGAGTAACGTCAGCAACGTTCCTGTACCCTAAACTTTCTCTCTAATCTACATGAAGAATAAGAATGAAGATTTTGTTAAAAGACAAAAAATCATTCCTAGGAAATTGTTGGCCTCATAGATTTTTAGCATAGGGAAAAAAACTGAGAACTCGAAGCCTGAGTCTTTGCACTTAATTCTGCCTGGATCACAAACAAGGGATAAGTCACAAATGCTTCCTGCATTCACTTCTTTACCTTTTATCAAGTGAGATGAGACAATGAAGAGGAGCCATGTGCACTTAGAACTTCAGCAGCTAATATTAGAAAAATGCTTTGAAAATGACGGATGGAAAGAGCTATAAATGCAATTGCTAATGGATTTATGTGCTCTAGCTCTATCCCTCCAACCTATTTCTACCAGTATTTTCCAAAAAATTTCCCAGAACTCCACCTGAAGTGTGACCTGATGACACCATAGCACATGTGCTTCCTGAGTTGGTTGAGTGTTTCCAAAATGTATCTACACTGTAAATTCAAATGTTTATCCACTGGGGTATTAAATTATGGAAAATGTTGCTGCCTTGGAGTGACAGTCAGATACTTCTGTCTAGACTATTATGATAAGTTCTGTGGGGCTTTCTACAGGTTTTCCTCTTCTTTTTGAGTCAGTGTGGGCTAATAGAAACATAATTCCTCATGAGAAAAAAAAAATTCAGATCTTTAATAGTGTAAATAAATGGAAACAAGATATGCTTTACTATCTGTAACATGCAGAAATTTTTCCTCCCCTTGTCATTAACCTCCTCCCAATGAGGTGGTTTGAACTACCTCATTTAAGAGGTAAATACTCGAAGATTGATATTTTGCCAGCTTTCTTTGTGCACTTGAAATGAGACAGTCCATGATTCATTCTCGTCAATCACTAAAAATATATTCATTCCCTTACCAATATTCTTTTGAGCTACACTGCTGTCCTAGGCTTTTTTCTAGAAGCCAGACATACAACAGTGAACTAAACACAGAAGTAAAAACCCAAGTGCTTCTTAATAAATCTACAAGAATGTTTCATTTGACATTTCTTGTAAACATCTAATTTTTTCATAAAGAAATTAAAAGAGCATTAGTCCACTGGGAGTATTAATTGCTTTGCAAGATATTATCTTATAAAGGACCTCACTTCAGCAAATAGCAAACTCCCTTCGTAATTCAACTTACAATATTTCTTTTTTTTTTTTTTTTGAGTTGGAGTCTCACTCTGTCGCCCAGACTGGAGTGCAGTGGCCACTCCTGGCCACCGCAGCCTCGACCTGCTGGGCTCCGGTGATCCTTCCGCCTCAGCCCTCCAAGTAGCTGGAACTTCAGGCACGCGCTACCACGCCCGGCTAATTTTTTTGATTTATTGTAGAGCTGAGGTCTCACCAAGTTGCCCAGGCGGGTCTCGAACTCACAGGCTCAGGCAATCCACTCACCTCAGCCTCCCAAAGCGCGGGATTACAGGCTGAGCCACCGAACTTACAATATTTCAATTTACATTTACTTATGTCAAGCAGAGTCTAAGTTGGAGTTCCCTTGCTGACAGGTTTTATGCTTACCATAACTTGTTTCCCAAATGGCCGAGGAGTTAAAGAAAGTAATGTCCGGAGAGTGTGGTTCTAGAGTCTGTAGCATCTTTAGCATTCCACTCATTTAAAATGAAAAGGGAGAATGTATGCAAGAACTTGTGGAAGAGAAAAGAGAGCATAACCAGTCAAATGCCAAAATGCCAATTTCAATCTCTGTTTCCCATTGTTCCAGTCACCTGGCTCGTTCAATGTCTAACCCAGGCTGTGGCGTTTGTAGAACTGTATAAATATTACTGTGATAAAATGCACATAGGTTTATTCATTCCTTGTAGTAGTGTATTCCCAGGCCATTTCAAAATTAGCTAGTTACATTAGGAAAAAAGATGAAAACCTTATAAAACAGTGATTTATACATTTGTCCTTAATTTCCTATTTGTGTTGTACACTGTATGAAAATACCTGAACTGAAAAAGTCCTTCCTTTAGTTTCCTCCAGGTCAGACTCGATGCTAAATGGATACTGACTACCAACTGAGATTGTCCAAATAAGAGTTTGTTAATATAGTTTCCTCAAAATCCAGATCAAATCCACATCACAATCTAATATGGGGAGTAGGAGCCATGAGATGGATAGTGATTTTATCTGCACTTTGACCTCTTCGAGATAATTTTTGATTCCTCCTATTTACCTCTTGCTGAAAACGGCCCTTTCTTACCTCCTCTAAGAAAGTATCCTCATTTAGATAAAGCATAATCAATACTTTCATGGTGCATACATACTAATAGTATCTTGGACTTACTAAATGATTTTCTGCTTAGAGTCTAAAGACCATTTCTGGCTTATTCCTTGCCATGTGGCAGTCTTTAAGTATTTTGCTAACTTAGAGAACTAAACCCACTCAGCTTATGTTGCATGAAGATATATTTCCAGTTACTCAAATAGGAGTATTTAAGTTATTTAATGATGTATATGATTCATTCACTAACACATCAGTGGCCAAGATACCTTCAAACTATACTTAAAGCTACAGTTAGCCCCGTATCTGCAGATTCTTCATCCAGGGATTCAATCAACTGCAGATTGAAAATACTAAAATAAATAAATAAATAAATAATAAAAAACCCACAACAATAAAAATGAATACAAATAAAAATTCAGTGTAACAAGTATTTACATAGAATTTACATTATATTAAGCATTATAAGTAATCTAGAGGTGATTTAAATCTGGGAGGTTGTAATAGGTCATATGCAAATACTACACCATTTTATATCAGGCACTTGAGTATTCTTAGATTTTGGTATCTGCGGGGGGAGGGAGGTCCTGAAATTAACTCCCCACAGCCAAAGGTTGACTGTACCTTATTTCAGATGAAAAAACTCATCATTCTCCTATTATGGTCAGTCAGTCAACTGACCTCTGAAATATGAATGCTCTTTGCATTATGTTGGATATGGGTCCAACTTAAGTCCATCTGCCAAAGACACAACATACCAGATATCAGAAATGCTAGAGGACTTTGCTATCATGTAGAAAACCAATTATTTAACAGGCACCAACAGTCAGAATGAATGCTCAACTAATCAAAGCAGATGTTGGCCATATTGGTTCATACCAGTTAAAGTTAGCTAGATTAAAGGCTTGCTCTCTTAAGGTTTGTTTTCTCAATATGATTGGTTGTTATAGTTGATTATTTACTATATATTAAATTAGACAACCATTTTTAGGGCTTCTTAAGTCCTTGTAAGACATTTTCATGCAAAAATAAAATTACTTATTTCTAAGAATGTAAGGATGTATTAGTAATTTCTGATATACAAATCAGGAGGAATAAGAGGTAGCTATTGCTTTCTATAAAACTTTCTGGATTGAAAAATTATGATCAGTACCTTCGCATATTCATATTTTAAATATATTCCTCATTATTCCTGTTTCTTTTGCCCAAGTTGATGAGCAGATGCAAACATAGTAGAGAACTAATTAGAAGAGGTCAGTTTGGTTACCCAAACTAAGAGCCCTTTCTGAATATTTTCTGATTTGCTGTCAAAATTAGAAAGAAAATAGCCATACTTAATATTTAAGCAAGCTACATATCATCATATAACCTTATTTTTTGCCAAGAATACTTTTAATAGTTGTGTCTATAGTTTATATTAGTCCACAAATTTCTAATGTATTTGGATTTACTCAACATAGCATTCCATTATGGTGGCAAAAGTTTAAATACTATCAAATGATTTGATATTTTAATATTTAATCCCTTTTATCTGGAATGAGTGAATGTTTAATCAATAGCTGTCCAGATCATGAAAAATGTATATATATATATATAAATTTGGTTATGACATGGGTTTGATAGTTTATGATCTTATATATTTAATTACCAGAAGAAATATACTCATAGGTATGATGAAAAGACATTTTGAAGGTGCTCTGTTTACTAATCAGTTGATTTAGTCTACATAAAGACTGGAAACTCATTAAGTGATTTTTTTCACCTGCTCAGAAATACTTTATATTTAAAATATTCGTGCATTCTGGAGCTTAGATACAATGTAGATAAATGTTGTGTTCATACCTCTGTCTCCATCTTGATTTAGTTTAACTTTCACTACACAGGCTGCTCTAAAAAAGGCGGAAGGAAAAACAAATTGATAAGATAAAACTGTGGGGAATTCCAAAATAAATATTGCTAACTGACCTTTTTTGATAGCCTGGTTAAGAGGTTTCTTAGTATGATTGGTTATTATAGTTGATTGCTTTATTTACTAGTATAGTGCATAACTAAGGTAAACATTTGGGTGAAATTTTTCTCTTATTTTGTCATAGTTTGTGGACAGACTCGTAATGATTTTTCTCACATACTAAAAAAAAAACAGATAAATTCCAAAACATTTTAAGAACACGGGACGTGTCCCACTTATGGAAATTAAATAGGAAAAAAGTTAAACATTTTGAACCCGCCCTTTTTAAAGAGTGTTCATTTAAGTGTATAGTCAAATGCAGTGGTCACTTATATGAAAAAAGAATCTCTCTAAATGTTAGAAAAAGAAAGCAATGCTTAACCTTTGAACCAAGTTCCTAATACTGGTGTTTAGCTCTTATTAAGTGGTTATTTTCATCATAGCCCCCGATCAAAACTTTCTCTATAATATGGTGCAAGGAATGGCCAGTCACTATTCAGTTTCTCTTTTTGACCACTACTGTCCATCACAAGAAGTCACTAGTTTACAGCTACTTCCTTCTTGTTTTTATGACTTTTTAGCTTATCATTAACCCTGTTCTCTTATCCTGTACTCTAAGATGAGCAAAGAAGATAATATCCACTGCTTACTCTAGAGATAATAACCTTTTTGAAAAAAAAGATAACCTTCAGTTTCTTTAAACAACTCTTTCCTCTTTAAATCCATGTTAGCTTTCTCTCATTCAACTAAACCTTCTGTGCATTCTTCTGGTAAATCAAACAAAATTGTTCATAACATTGTCCATGCACATAAAATTGGACTGAACACACTGAAGTTATTTATTATCATTTTTTTATTTTGCTTAATAATTCCTTAATACTTATCCCATATTTTTTTTACCCACTTTTTTTGTTATTAAAGAAATGTTGTAATGGACTAATCACTAATCCTCGTTTCCTTCTAACTTGGTCTCATATGGCACTCTGTCTGGACCTGTTAAGTAGACTTGTTGTCATAAGATTAGATACAAGTATCTTGGTTGTCTAGACATTATATAACTCTACCACATACTTCAGACCCTTGTTTTAAAGTAACCCCTTAGCCCATTTTACAAGAAGAAACTAAATGTTAATGAAAAGCCCAGTGCCCTTATTTCTTTTCCACAGTGTCTCACTGTTACCATCTGGATCTGCCAATTTCTTTTTGGTCCTCTACACATATAAAAAGTTTTACTCTTGTTTTAAGTAAGAGCTGATTTTCACTATTTCAAGTTTAATATGGATAAGAAGTTGTTTTCTGCTTCTTTGTCTTCTTCCTTAAACCTTCCTTCTCATTTGCTGTCTAGCTTCTACCTCAACTAACTTTCCTTACTTTCATTTTAAAATAGAATTGTTAGAATGCAAGCAATTTACTTGATTAAAATTGATTAGCTCAATGCACATTTATTGGATACCTCTTAAATGCCAGGTAATGAACTAGATTCTGGAAGTAAAATGGGGATAGCCAGTCTCTGCTGTCAAGGAGCATATGGTCTAATAGGGAAGACAGACGAACAAGCAAGCATTTATAATGCAGTGTGGCAAGTGGAGACAAGGTAAGGTGACAGAGGAACACATAGGACATGGGTATTATTAAGTGGCTTGCAGGATAAAATCTGAATATTGGTGTTTACAGTTCCTAGATAGAAAGAAGATGTTCTATAAGAACCTGTTCCTTGAGATTGTGAGTGTGAAATTTCTTCTCCCTGGAGAAATCAGGGGCATCTTAAAAGCGGAGGCCAACTGGGTTTGGGCAAGCCATTTTGCTTCAATCTATGACTGTTTTGTTAGGCATAAAATAAGAAGTTTGAATTAGGTGACCTCTAATGTCCTTTCTAGTTCTAAAACTCTAAGTCTGTGAGTTTTTCTTTTGCGGTTCACTGAAAAATCTAAATAGCCTAAACCTGTTTTGAAATCTATTTCAACAAATGATCCATAAAATAAATAAGCACAAAATTCAATTTTTTGGAAAAGTGGTCTGGCTGTAGAATAGAGTGGCCCCATAAAATATTAATTTGGTCATAGTGTGGAAATGTGAAATGATTGTTAAATGAGTCAAGGCCTTATTTGTGGCTTTTGGCTCATTTAGTAAGATTACCCATTAGCCATGTAGGCAGCATAACATGCATGGCCAAGCAGCTCATGGGAGCATCCTAACAAATGTTAAATAAAAATTATCTTTTTCTAGCCTTAGGAGTATATTTCCGTTATTTTCAAAATAAGACTGTGCTCAGCTTTAAAGTCTCAGTCAATAATTATATTAGTTGTGCTTGAAATTCTGTATCTTCCCTGCAAATGTTTTTTTATATGTGTTTTGATGCTGTTTCGGAAGTTTAGAGTTAAAATGAGTGCTGTTGATATCTGACCATCACTTAATTCCATCGCTCTTATTCATACAAACTCATTCCATACTGTTAGAATTTCTCCTCGTCCTAAGACACTTATTTTTTCCTTTTAGTCATTAACTTGGTAACTTAAAAAAAATCCTTCTCTATTTTTCTATTTTATCTGTATTTTAATAATAATAAGTTTAATAACTGTTCTTAAAATCTCTTATAATAATCCTTCAGGCTCATTCAGTATTTCTTTAGCTTATCTACAGAAGAGAGTGTGCTTTACTCTTTGCTCTTTTTAATAAGGCCTTCCCACAGTGGCTCTAAGTATCAACCAAACATGTTCGTCTCTTAGGATCTGGCAATTATTAAAATTTCTCAAGCCTATTCTGAATTTTAAAGAATGTGATTATTATAATTCAGTCTATTTACTTCCATATAAACTCTAAGGGAAATGAATTTTCCTGAAACAGTCCACATTTTCTTCCTCCAAATATACATCTAGCATGTAAAAAATAAAATAAAATAAACCTACTAATCTGAACTCTGCGTTTCCATGACACCAAACATCTGGATGAAAAGTGAAAAAATTTGGTAGATGTTTTCAAATATCCAAATATTGTGTTCGTAAAACAGTTAAATGATTGTCTGAATCTTTCCATCCATATCTGAGTACTTATGCATCTTATACATGGCAAAACCAGTCTTTCTTATCAGAAAACAATGCCAATGTCAGAACTAATTCGCTCGGTACCAAGTATGTATTTGAGTACCTATTCTATAGGAAACAGCAGCTAAGTGCTGTGGGAAGTTCGAGGTTAAATAATTCTTGAACTCTGCCCTCAAATAATTCACAGTCCAGTGAAGGATATAACACAAGTGCACATATATGCATAAAAAACAATATAGAGTGAACAAAAAACACAAGACAGGATGAAAAAAAGAACTGTGGAAGTTGTGGGAAAAGCAACTACTTCCAGCTCAAGAGAGTTTTTCCACTGTTTGAACTGACCGTGTTGGACTAGAGGGGCTTGGATGTGCCAGAATCATGGAAATGGAAGGGAAGGTTGTAATCACATACCATTTGAAATACACTCTCCTTCAGCAACTTGGTAAGGGGATTTTGCTGAAATCAAATAACCCTAAATTAGCCAGATGATTGCAATAGTTTTTGTGTCATTTTGTGTTATCACAGCCTTTGCTTGCTGTAAGGTTTTTGAGTCTAAATGGTGTTTCTCAGGTATTTTGATTAGCAAATTTACATTCGTCTCCCTTAAGAGCTTCCACTTATACAAGAAACATGCTGAAATGTACTCTCTATGGTCATTTTAAGAAACATCATCAAAATTCCACCTTATCCTTTGCTTTTCCAATTTAGATACAAAATGTTCACAGTTCCCTATACATTGCATGCTTAAACCTCTGTCTTCCAGATTTGTGACTTATAAAAATCTATTGGGATAACAACTCTGATGAACTTGTAAAAAAATATGCAGCTCTCAAGTGTTTGCTGTTTGACCATAGTTTGTAGGCTTAAATCAGAGAATGACTCATTTTTTTTTCTTCTTGTCCTACTTTCTCTTCACATCCTCCTCATCCTTATCCTTCTTCTGTTTTCTTCTTCTTCTTCTTCTTCTCCTTCTTCTTCTTCTTCCTTCCTTCCTTCCTTCCTTCCTTCCTTCTTCCTTCTTCCTTCTTCCTTCTTCCTTATTCCTTCTTCTTCTTCTTTGAGTCAGAGTCTCACTCTGTTGCCCAGGCTGGAGTACAGTGGCACACTCACGGCCACCACAACCTTGACCTGCTGGGCTCAGGTGATCCTTCCTTCTCAGCCTTTCAAGTAGCCAGAACCACAGTCATGTGCCACCACACCCGGCTAAGATTTTGATGTATTGTGTAGAGACGAGGTCTTGCCATGTTGCTCAGGCTGGTCTCGAACTCCTGAGCTCAGTAAATCCTCTCTCCTCTGCCTCCCAAAGTGCTGGGATTACAGGCTTGAGCCACTGTGCCCGGCAACTTCTTCTTCTTAAAAAAAAAAAAAAAAAGACAATCATTTTTTTTACCTGTAGAGGAAAAGTGAGTAAACTGAGAAAGGTTCAAATAATCTAAATTGGTCTATGTGTATTATTTAGGACTAATTCATTGGCTCAAGTGACTGAAAGGTACAGCTGAATCTAGGTGTAGAAATGATGTCAGGAATCTGTTTTCTATAACTGTTGGTCTCCTTTTGTCTTAATGGGCTTTATTCTCAATCAGGTTCTCTTCATTTGGTGGCAGCAATAGCCATCACTAACACTAGGCACACATTCTACTGACTTTATAACCCCACTGTAAAAAGAACACCTTTGACAGTTCCATAACCAACTCCCATTCACCTAATTTGGCTTCCATCTTTAATTCAACCAGTATGATTAACTATGTTGATTGTCTAAACCTAGGTCACTTAACCACCCCTGAGCATATCCCTAAAGTAAAATCAGGGCACTACTAGCAAAAGAAAGGGGTAATGGTACTTCAGGGAAAAACATTAATGTTAGAGTGGGAAAGTCCTCCACTAAATGTCAGAAGAACAAGTGGTTATCCCAACTTTTACCAATGCCTGTTTATGTGACCTGGTATAGATTAAGCTTTGCAAACCTTAGTTTCCTCATCTACATAAATTAGGTCTCAGGCCAAGGTCTGTCCAGAACCTTTTAACTCTAATATTTTGTGGTTCTGATCCTAACACCTAGAGAAAAGGATAATATATCCAGGAAATCTGATCTAGTGGTTAGAAGCTCAGACAACTTTAGAGGTGTGTGTGTGTGTGTGTGTGTGTGTGTGTGTGTGTGTGTGTGTATGTATGTATGTATGTCAAAATCAGGAAGATTCAGAAGTTAACCATCAAAAACCATGTTATTTTAATTCCCATAGATATTTCCTAGTCCATGTATAGCCTTGTTAACCTCTTCATTTTACCATTACAGAGACTGTGTCCCAGGAACAGTCTTGTTTAAGGTGAAAGAATTACTAACAAAGCTTGAATGGAAACTTATGTCTACTTTTAAAAAATTCTTTTGACAAATATTTACAGACACTGAAACACAGTAGGGGAGAAATACAAAAATTAAAAGTCCTGAGACTTTACCTTCAGGAAGTTCTACTTCTTACAGATGTAAATAAGACATGACAATTAAAAGCTTTATTATAAGCCGGGCTCGGTGGCTCAGCCTGTAATCCCGCGCCTTTGGGAGGCTGAGATGAGTGGATTGCCTGAGCCCGCGGGTTCGAGACCCGCCTGGGCAAGCAAGACCTCATCTCTACAATAAATCAAAAAATTAGCCGGGCGTG
>CAUYQG010173344.1:0-16252 GCA_963574415.1 Tarsius wallacei
AGCCAGGCTCGGTGGCTCAGCCTGTAATCCTGCGCTTTGGGAGGCTGAGGTGAGTGGATTGCCTGAGCCCGCGGGTTCGAGACCCGCCTGGGCAACTTGGCGAGACCTCATCTCTACAATACATCAAAAAATTAGCCGGGCGTGGTAGCGCGCTCCTGCAGTTCCAGCTACTTGGAAGGCTGAGGCGGAAGGATAGCAGAGCCCAGCAGGTCGAGGCTGCGGTGGCCGGGAGCGGCCACTGCACCCCAGTCGGGGCGACAGAGGGAGACTCCAACTCAAAAAAAAAAAAAAAAATAGTCCCTGCTTATCTTCAATTCAGATGTATCTGGGCAATCTACATTTTGTCTGGCAGCCCTGCTGTGGTTGCATCTAGTCACTTAAGTTAAAAAGACACAGAGAGGGGACTCAAACCCAGATTGGCCCTGAGTCTGGAGAGTTTTCAGACATCCACAAGCGACAAGAAGTCAGTTCACAGTGGGAGCATGGCCTTGGAAGTCAAAGGGTCGGTCCTGGGCATCTGATGCAAGGCCAGTTGTCTGCAGAGAGTAAAGCAGAAAACGCTACTGCTGTAAAGTTGGTAATTTCATGAAAGACCATGTAAACACACATCATTTACCGTGTAAGGCAGACTACTGCCTTAGGGGAAGCAAAGAAGAGGCAGAAAGAGAGGCGATAGTATAGAAGGAGAGGGGAGGTAGTAAGTGACGAGTATCTCGGAGCTATTTGTACCTAAATAGGAGAAACAGGATAGAAGACAAACATAGCCACAGAACAGCTACCTGCGCCTGTGCCCTCCCCACCCACCCTCCCCTCAGAATTCCCATCCTCCTACCTCCCACTCTTCCATATTGCAGAGATCTGCCTACAGTTTTCAAAAATCTAGCCCACCAACTAGGTGCCAACCACAGCAGGACTGCCAGACAAAATACAGGTTGCCCAGGTACATCTGAATTGAAGATAAACAGAGACTATGTTTTAGTATAAGTATGTCTCATGCAATTTTTTGTGAAATTCAAATGTTTCTGGGCATCCTATATTTTTATTTGCTAAATCTGGCAATATTAACCATGACTAAGACCATAGTCTTTCTATTGTTCTACTTTTTTCTATGGTTCAGTAATCCAAGAAAGGGAAGAGAAAAGCAAATTCACTGAGTGTTTCCACAAACTCAGATTCTCAATCATGGGGACTGAAAAAGAAAGGTTGGACAGGCTGAATGTTCTGCCTGGTTCTTGTGTGGTGAGGAAGACACCCCCTGCTGCCTGTGAGCAATTGTATGGCTACCATATGTGCAAGACTTGAAAGGGAGGGGATGAACTGATCTTACATAACCATCTTTCATTCGTTCATTCATTCAACAGACAGCCATTAAGGACAGTTGACCCTTGAACCATATGGGTTTGAACTGTGTGTGTGCAGATTTTCTTCTGACTCTGTGGTCAATGCTGGCCTGCAACTGGGCTACAGTAAGACAGCAAGACCAACCCTCCTCTTTCTCATTCTCCTCAGCTACTTAACGTGAAGATGATGAGGATGAAGATATTTATGATGATCCATTTCCAATTAATGGATAGTAAATATCTCTCTTCCTTAAAATTGTCTCAACATTTTTCCCTAGCTTGCTTTCTTTTCTTTAGCTTACTTCTTTCTTGCTTTCTTTTCTCTAGCTTGTATTGTAAGAATACAGTATATAATACATACAACATACAAATATATGTTAATCAACTGTTAATGTTATCAGTAAGGCTTCCAGTCAGCAGTAGGCTATTGGTAGTTACATTTATGGGGAGTAAAAAATTATGCTTGAATTTGAATTTTTGACTGCATGGGGGCTTCCAGTGCCTAACCTTTGAGCTGTTCATGGGTCAACCGTACTTTCTTTGTGCTAGACAGCATGCTAGGTACCGGAGATATCGTGAAAGGAAAGACAAATAAGCTCAATTCATTCTTAATTTCATTAAGATACTGCACTAACCCGCAGTATCTCAAATGTAACCTCATTTGGAAAGAGGGTCATAAAATAACACCTAATGGCCCTAGGGTTAGGGCCCTAATCTAATATGACTGGTAGTCTTAAAAGGAGGAAATGTGAGCCTCGACTCTCTCTCTCTCTCTCTCTCTCTCTCTCTCTTTCTCTCTCTCTCTCTCTCTCTCTCTCTCTCTCTCTCTCTCTCTCTCACACACACACACACACACACGGAAGATGATGCAAAGATGTAGAGAGAAGTCAGCCACAGGAAGATAGGGAATTGGAACGGTGGCCCTATAAGCCAAAGGCCACCTAAGGCCACCAAAAACTAGGAGAGAGGCATGGGACAGGCCCTCCTTTAGAGCCTTCAGAGTGAGCACAGCCCTGCTGACACCCACATCTTGGACTTCTGACCTCCATAACTGTGAGACAATAAATCCTAGTGCTCTAAGCCACCCAGTCAAGGCTTTTTGTTATGGCAGTCCTAGGAAACTAATGTACACATTAACCTAATGAAACCCCCAAAGTGGGTCACATGATGACTGCCGAGCACTTTGAAGGGAACTGTACAATGCCATGGAGTCAACATCTGGGTCTTTCTGGGCCAGAAGACTTGGAGACCACCCCATGGTGGTCTCGCCCAGGGAGAGGAAAGATGCTTGTGGACTGATCAACTGCGGGGCTGAGGAGGAGGAGGAGGCCCCATGAGCCCCAGGGGAGCAGATGATCTGTCCCCACCCAGGCTGTGGACACAGGTCAGCTGGTACAACCATCCCTCGAGAAATCCAGGCCTTGCACGAAGGGTTAGAATCACTTGTCAGCAAAAATCTTCCCAGAAGCTGCCTTTTCAAAGATCAGATCTATTAATACATGACGGACGAAAGGAAGACACCACCTCAGAATCTCATTAGGAAACAAGCGATGCCCATGGACCCAATAAAGGGTTACATGCAATCTCGAAACCTTTAATGCAAAAGGCTGGAATCGCGGAGGCCATTGGAGAATGATAGGAAGATTTAAGGAAAGAGGGAGAGGGAGGCATGCGCTCAAGCTCTTCCAGGCCTGTCTGGGAGGATAGATGCCCCAATTTGAGAGGTCCTCTCCCAGGTCTTTTTCTGGAAATAGCCCCAGAGTTAAAAAGAACAATGCATCTTGCTACCGCAGCACATTGGACACATCCCTGAAGAATACCCAGCTCTCTCTGCTCCAATTTTATGCTCACTAAGCAACCTTCTGAGTTGTCACTTGGTGTTCCAACTAGGTGATTTCTTTTTTTCCAGGCTCTGGGCCAGGACTATTCTCAGGACCCACCTTTAGGCTGTGAAGGAAAAGGGCATTTGGGAGAAGACCACGCTCTGATGCCAGACAGAGCCAAGATTAGCCTGAGCAACATAATAAGATCCTGTCCCTATGAAAAATTAAAAAATTAGCAAAACATGGTGGCATGCACCTATAGGCTTAGCTGCTCGGGAGGCTGAGATGGGAGGATCACTTGAGCCCTGGAGGTCAAGGCTGCAATGAGCCATTATCACACCACTGCACTCCATCCTAGGCCACAAAGTAAGACATTGTCTAAAAAAATTAAATAAAATCAAATTGAATACATAAATAAAAAGGAAGCAAAGTGAGATGAAAAGGCCAAATGTTAAAATAATCAGAAAATAAATATGGAAATAAAGAAGACTCATTCCTCTTAATAGCCAAAACCCAAGCTCCACCCATCTCCTTACACTCTCTGGCCATCCTCATCACTTACTGTCCCGAGGAAACTGGTCATAACCCTGAAGGGGTTTCCTGAGTTCCCTATTTGCGTGTGTCACCCGCCCCCCCTCCCAAAGTCTCACCTTCCTCTTGTCCCTTGCTGAACTTGAACTTGGCATCTCCCAGTCAACTGCATTTCTGACTGTGGCCAACACTGGCTTGAAATTGTGCTGCTTTAGTTTCCCACAATGTCCTGCTCCTTCTGTGGGCTGGACTATACCAGAATATGAGGTAGGAGCAAAGACCAAGATCAGGACAGGGGAGATAAGAGTCTAAGATGAAAGCAGGTGGGCAAGCAGATATTTGTTCCTACCAGGACACCTCCCAGTTACGGGACACAGGAGGGAGTCAGGGGCCAGGAGCAAGGTTGAAGTGGTGCAGGCCTGGGAGATTAGGACAAGGCATCCCCTTAACTCTCCTGCAAAGGGGCTGTATTAGCCTCAGCACCTGGACAAGTGTGAGCCTCAGGTCAGGGTTAATGGGGTCCTTGTCAGCGTGTCCTTTGACATTCAGGTTTGTACATGTGTAAATGGGTGCACCAAAGCCTGGATGACAGGCCAGAGGGACCATGGAGTGGGAGGGGGCACTTCTGATGCACGTAAGCAAAAGGTCCTATGCCCTGGCCTGGGAACCCTGAGAAACAAAGGCCAGGTGGAGGCCTCGCCTTTCCTTCCATTCTGGAGTGGTCTTAGAGGCTCCCAGCAGAGCCCCAGTTTCACCAAGTCTGAAAAGGCCTTGGAGTCCTTGTCCTCATTTCCGCCTTCTATGCCGAGGGGCCCGTCTGATGCCTTATGTGTGTGTGATCCTGACCCCAAGCACATCAGCTCCCTGAATAAAAGGACCAGTGTGCCTTGAAGGGAATTCATGTAGATCACAGTGCGGCAGCCAAGCTGTGCAAACAGAGGCGTGTCCCCTCTTCCCATGACGTGTGCTTCCCACCTCCTGGGGTGGCATTTGGTTTCAGAAGTGTGTGCCCTGAGGTCTGTGGGCTGCGGTGAGGGACAAGGCGAGGTGTGCACCATGGGAAAAAGCACACGCTCCCGGGCTCAGGACAGGCACGCACGATGCCATCCTTTAGGCAGACCAGCTGCCACGGCCTCCCTTGACCCGGAAAGGGACTGTGACCTCAGCAAACACCTCAGCACCACCCCTTGGGCTGCCCGTCCTCTAGTTCTTCCCCTGGGGTATCTGCCAGCCACTGCAGCGGCAATGAGAGGAGCAAATGAAACCCTGGCTTCCTGTGTGCCAAACCTGGATCTCCTGCGGGGGAGTGCTCTGATAGACAGCCTGAGTGGCCTTACCCTCCCATTGCCCGGGTCCTCTGCATGCGACTGCCAAAGACCTGACCTGCTATGTAGGGAGAAGAAAGATGGGGGAGGAGGGAAGGAGGAAGAAGAGAGAAAAAGGAGGGGGAAGAAAAGAGAGAAGAGGAAGAGGAGGGGAGAGGGGAGGAAGAGAAGGAGGGAGAGAAGGAAGCTAAAGGGAGGAGAAGGGGAGGGGAGGAAGAGAAAGAGGAGGAGAGAGAGAAAAGGCGGAAGAAGAGGAGGAGGAGGAAGAGGAGGGGGGAAGAAGCAAGAGGAAGAGACTGAGAGGTGAGTGGCAGCTCGATCTGAAACCAGGAAACCACCTAGAGTGCCTTGGCGCCCAGGAAGGGATTGGACAAAACAGCATGAACAATGGCATCCTTGTCACCAACTGGCCGAGCCTTCTGTCAACCTGGGCAGCCACCTTAGATTAAAGGGTGACCACTCTGTGGAGAGTCGCCGGGCAGAGAGTGACACTCAAGCCTGGCTCTTTGGAATTATCTGCCTGTCCTTCCCTTCTGTCTGTGACTCATGCAGTGACACTTTGGGGGAAATGCAAGACTAGCACTTTTTCATTTATATATAGGCTTTTCCCCAGAAACCTGGAGATTCCATCATGTGACCTGAGCCAGGAAGCCAGGCAGCCCCTCAGAAAGGCCGCTCCGGCCACGCTGTCCCCTCTCTCCAGGACCCTCTGCGGCACAACTTTGTTGGCCCAGCACAAGGCAGCGTCTGCAGTGGTGAAGTCACCACTATACTATTATTGTTCTAAACGTACAACCACTTGATGTATTCCTCCCGCGTTCATAGAAAGAATAGAGCAGTTTCAATATTGCTATAAATTCTTCTGCTCTCATAGAAGAGTTTCATCAAACCACTTCCATCTGTTCTTTTTCCCAAGATGGTAACAAAATCATTTTTCTGCCTAAAAGAAATCACTTTGGAGAAAAGTCCTGTACACATTCAAAACCTATTTTAATTGTTTTGTATTTTACCAGAAAGTTCTCAGAGTTATAATTAGCTGGTCTCCGAGATGGAGAGCAGTTCTGAACCCTATGGTCCTGACGCACGGGAGCAAGGGGAAACTGAGGACCTGCCCTCTTTCACCAAGCCCAGGTGTGTGCTCTTCATCAGATTTTATAAGACCTCCTGAGAGGGCAAGGTAGGAAAGACTCGCCCATACCTGGACAGAGCCGTAGGAATCCTGGAGCAAAGTGATTCATGAAAGAACCGTGGGTGTGTGGGGAATGTGTGTCTCCCAGGACCCCCACCCACAGCCCAAGGACACTCCAAGCAAGGGCCTCGTCTGTGGACACCAAACTCTACTCTTACCCTCAACACCCCAGCACAGCCTGTGCACAGTGGCTCTGACATGAGGTGGGGTGGTGGATCTTGGTAGTGTGCTTTCATTGAGATTGCATAATGCCTGCTCTGAACCTCCAGGGAGACCCCATGTGTGTCTGAGGCAAAGATGTTCCCATTTCTGATTTTTCTCCAGGACACCTGAATTTCCTTTTCTATTGAACAGACAACTTGCACTCCCTTTTGTCCAAACATGTTTCACCTTCTCTTTGCCCCTTGCTGTGGCCTGAATGTTTGTGTCCCTGAATTGATACGTTGGAATGCTAACCCCCAAGGTTGTGGTATTGGGAGATGAAGCCCTTGGGAGGTGATTAGGTCAAGAGGGTGGAGGCTCCATGAATGGGACTAGTGCCCTCATCAAAGAGGCCCTAGGGAGACCCTCGCCCCTTCTGCCATGTGGGGTTAGAGTGAGAAGATGACCATCTATGAGGAAGTAGGTTCTCACCAGACACCGAATCTTCCAGCACGTTGATCTTGGACTTCCAGCCTCCAGAACTGTGAGCAATATGTTTCTGTTGTGTATATGCCACTCCATCCGTGGTATTTTGTTATAGCAGCCCAGACAGATGAAGGCCCTTCAAAATGTTATCAGTTACTTAAACAAGGATGTTTTTCCGCCAGTTGATGCCAGACAGGAGATGGAACCTGAGGAGGATTACAAGCTGCCGAGACACACTCAGAGAAAACATCTCAGGGGCAAGAGTGAAGGTCCCAGGAACCAGCTGAACCTTCCTGTCTCTCTTTGCATTTCCTAGAGGCTGCGTCTTCGGATGTCAGCTGTTATGAAATTGGGAAGGAGTGGAAGCGGGAGGGAATCAGGCACGTTGCAGGCAGCGCAGGGAAGGGGAGTTCTTTCTGTATTTAGAATGTTCTTTTTTGAGCCAAACCAGAGATGGAAATTTTCCCAGCTCCTATGGAGTCCCAATAGACAAAAATAAAATATTCTAAAGCTGGTCTGTGTCTTTCTTTAGTTATCAGAATCCACAGGACCACCTGTGACTGATGGTGGCATTGATCCAAGGTGAAATTGATTGGGATTGGCAAGAGCAGTAGAAGAGTTGAGAATGCTGATAAGAGAGAAGCCTGCAGTATTTGCACCCATTGTTTCTCCATCATCTAGAAAACGAAAGGGAGCCCTCAGAGAGGGGACTGCCAGGTGCCTCTTGGTAGTGACCCCACAGTGGGTCTGCTCCTTACTAGACAATTACAGTAGCATGACAGCTCTATTCTCAAAAATCCAGGGTAAGTTGCATCCTGCCTCTGTGGCCTCACCCAGAGAGACAACCTAAGTAAGCACACGTCTCTAGCCCATGGATATAGAGAGGGATCATACCCTAGGATACTCAACTTATCCTGAGAATGACACTAACCCAGCTTCCCGTTATCCAAGGGTTGCCAAGTTTTCTGCTTCCTGAATGGATTGATTCCAGCTGATTCCCATGTACGTGCTTTTGCTGACAGTGCTGTTTTTGCAGACCGATACATCCTAAAAAGAGTCCCAAGTGGGAGAAATAGCATCACACAGTCATGCACCTTGTTAAAACATGTCCTCTGTAGGAGAAAAACTCATATTAATGGTCTGAAAACTCACAGTTTTCAATAATGCTTCTTCAGAACCTGGAGGTCTTCCCTTTTTTCTTTCCCTCTTCTTTTCTTTTTTTAGCACAAGACAGTGTTTTACAGGTTCTCTATTGCTTGGAGGGGGGAGGGGACATGGTCCGTTTAACCAGTTGATTTCTTCTATGACTGTGCAATTTCTTTGCAATTTATGAACAATTTCTGTCCACAGGGACAGCAGCAAATATTGGTTACAATGTAATCAAATGGATAGAGCCAAGGTTAGAAAAACAAATTCTCTGAATTATTTTTAGAGCTTCATCACACACCTTGTGATTTTGAGCTATCTGTGAGTATGTGTGGCTAAAGGTCAAAGTCATCTGTAGCAACAAAGAAGGAATAAGAAATTCATACATGTACATGGTGGACTATTACACAGCCATAAAGAAGGACAAAATTGTGAACTGTGCAGCAATATGGATGGATTTAGAGTCTTTAATACTCAGTGATCTATCACAGAAACAAAGAACTGAGTACCACATATTCTCATTCATAAGCGATCTCTGAACAATTATCATAATACTATAAGAAAGGGATTGGCAATAGGGGGAAACTGCCAAGGGAAGGAGTGGGGGGGGCACACTTCATCAAGAAGTGTAACCTGATCTCAAACCAGGTGATGTGGGGACCAAAATGAGGCCCAAGCTTTACCTGTACAATGACCATTTATACACCTAACCCTGAATTGTACCCTACATCTTTAAAATAAGAAATTCAGAAACTATATTTCTACATCATTGTTGCTTTCCAAATCTAATTGTGGGAATCAATGATTTCTTCTCAAGCACATATAGTCCTTACTTGTTGAATGAACATTAAATGTTCATACTTGGTATGATATAGTTGTTAGCTCAGGCTACCATAACAAATGCTGTAGACTGGATGACTTCACAGACAGAAGTTTGTTTTCTCACAGTTCTGGGGGCTGGACGTCTCATGTCGTGGTGTCAGCGTGGTTGGGCTCTGGTAAGGGCTCTCTTCCTGGCTTGCAGACAGCCACCTTCTTACTGTGTCCTTACATGGCCTTTTCTCTGTGCATGTGCAGGGAAAGAAAGATCTCTCTCTCTCTCTCTCTCTCTCTCTCTCTCTCTCTCTCTCTCTCTCTCTCTTCCTCTTTTATAAGGTCATCAGTCCCAGTAGATTAGAACACCACTGTTATGACCTAATTTAACCTTAATTCCTTTAAGAGCTCTATCCCCAGATATAGTCATTTTGCGGATCAGGCCTTCAAAATATGAATTTAGGACAAAACGGCTCAGTCCATGACATATGTTCATTTTATGTAAAGTAACATCCGGTGCTTTGAGCAGAATAACTTAAAGCACTGGACATGATTTTATACACATGTGTCGGGAAGGGGAGAGAATATAACAAAATAGTCATTTGATGGGCATTCCATGGAGAATGAGCTGGAGCGAAGTGTGGCATCATGGAGGCAGATAGAAGAAGGCACTGAGCACACTCTCAGGAATAAACAGGATTCCAACCAGCAGGAGAGGATGGGGGGGCACTGAGGGGTGTAAGGGCGGGCAGAGAATGAGAGAAGTTATGAGAGGACATAGGAGCTCCTGCATGCTGAGCTGAGGACATTGGGAAAAAACACTTTGAGGTCAGGAGCTGTGGAAACTCAGGGGGAGAGGCCACACGTAGTCAGAGGGAGCTTCACGACCTGTGATTTTGCAGCAGCTGGGAGAAGGGGCTGGAATGGAGGCCCTCTGAACCACTCCAACAGCCCAGGTTAGAAGGCAGGAGGTGGAAAAGAGGTGGGGTGGTAGGGTGAACATTTTATTTCTTATACTTTTACAATTAAGTTCATAGTTTTTCCATTTCATTTCAAGGTGAATGATTCACAAGCAAAACAAAACATATCTTCCATGTATTTACACTGCTGGTCCACTCTAAAATCCTTCTAGAATCGTCAGTGCAAGATAGAATAGCAAAAAGAAATATGACTTAGGCATCTAAAGTTCTCCCTTGTAGTAAACGTCAGAGGGGATTAAATTTTTGGGCACTGCCAAGCCATGGTATGAATCCTTGGGCTAGACAAGTTAATGTTATAATTCAACCCAAATTAAATAACATCTTTGTTAAACTAATAAAAATGGTTAGATTTACTGAGAGCCTTAAGGACTAAGCGTAGCTATTATGATAAGCTAATGTTTTCACATCAACAGTAAAAGAGTGTGAGGCATGACGGCTTACACTTGTAATCTCAGCACTTTCAGAAGCTGAGGCAGGAGGATCACTTTAGTACAGGAGTTCGAGACCAGCCTGGGCAACACAGCAAGACAGTATCTCTGCCAAAAGTAAAAAAAATTAGTCAGGTATTGGTGGCACATATCTGTAGTCCCAGCTATTCAGGGGACTGAGGCAGGAGGATTGCTTGAGTTCCGGAAGTGAGGGCTGTGGTTAGCCAAGACTGTGCCACTGTACTCCAGCCTGGACAACAGAGTGAGACCCCAACTCAAACATAAAATAAAATAAAATAAAATGTGTTTTTAATCTTGTGACTGCAAAGCTCAAAAAAGCCATCCTATAGATTTTAAATATTTCATGATTTACCACTATAGAAATGAAAATGCAAATAGATAAGTCAGCTAGATGCAGTAGCTCAAGCCTATAATCTCAGCTCTTTGGGAGGCTGAGATGCGAGAACTGTCTGAGTTCAGGGGGTCGAGACCAGCCTGGGCAACTTGGTGAGACCTCGTCTCTACAATAAATAAAAAAATTAGCCAGATGTGGTGGTGCACGTCTGTAGTTCCAGTTACTTGGAAGGCTAAGGTGGAAGGATCTCCTGAGCCCAGCAGGTGAAGACTGCAGTGACTGTGAGTGTGCCACTGCACTCCAGCCTGGGTGATGGAGTGAGACTTCAACTCAAAAAAAAAAAAAAAAGTAAAAGAAAATAGATTAGTTTACCCAAAAGTGCATATGTCAAAAGCTATCATTGTTAAGATACAATTTCTACTCAAATCTTGAAAACAAAGAGGTTTATTAAGAGCTGGCACCCCTCAAAGGGGAGCAGCACCGTCATTCACCCTGCTGTTTGCAGGACAGATGGGGCAGGGTATGGACACTGGGTTTTGTTTCATGGGGGATGGGGACAAGGATGGGTGGAGAAGAAATTGATTTCTGCTGAGTCGGGAAACAAAAACAATTTTATAAGAAAAGGCATGTACTCATGAACTCATTTACAGGACTGTTGCAAATGATTTTAAGAGAAAAACACTGTGCTCTAACATATAAATAAATCACCACAGCACTGAGGTACCTGGCCTTGATCACATGCTCCTGGGAGAGGCAAGTGACATTTCATGTCTGCTGTGAAAGGCAAACACTACAATGTGAAATCCCCCGTCAGACCATTGTAAGTAACAATAAGAGGGGCAATACCGTCAGCCGAGGCCCTGGTCCAGACATATCCCAGGTGACATTGAACAGAGGCACCTACTTACAGCACAGATAATCAGAAAAAGAAGAAAAAAGAAAATGGCATGTATAAACCACTTCTTTAAAAAAAAAATGAAAATAGCTTTCGGGAGGCGTTCAATGGGGATAAAACTGTATCCCCTTAAAATCAGGTTACCTAATCTATTGAAGGGCAGAATATCACAGAGAAAATTAAAATGGGTTTTTAATCATGGAAAGTAAACATCTGAGCCTATTTGACAAGTCTCAGCATAGAGTCAGCTTTCTCCAGGCTAATCTTGAAGGATGATCTCATATCTTCCCTGATCCCCCCACCCACCAGTGCCAGCCAGAGCTGGGAGGAGCAACTGGAGGCCCCTCCCACCTTCTCCTGGGGAGAGGCCATCCTCACCCCCACCCCTGCTCCACATTAAATCACCAAGCTCTTAAGCAATGCTGTGCCTGGGTGGCCCGTGCCCTGACATATGCAAGGAGTCTGTAATGTGCTGTCAATGGTCACAGTTATGTCCAAAAAGTCCATGCAAGGAGAACTTTCAATGACTACCGAGTCATCCTAGGAAAGAACATTTATCAATGAATAACCAAGAAAGGCACAACTACCTCTCCATGGAAGCATATTGTGTCCTCAGTCTGACTCCTCATTCCCTCCCCTCAGAACTGCTTCGCATTCATGGGGAGGTCTTCATTTTGACTTGAAGAATCCCCCAATAACTTAGGAATAGAGAAGTCCCTGAGGGAGACACCGTGAGTTCTGTAATATCTGTAATGGATAGGGCAGAGAGAATGGAGTCATCTCGAAGAACAGAAGCTCCCAGGCCAAAGGCCTGCTGGAACCTGACTCAGATAACGCTAGCATCTCTACAGAAGGAGCATGGAATGCCAGTCAGAAGGTAGCTGGGGAAGGAGGCAGAGGGTGAAATCCAGAGAGAAGCTGGCCACTCCAGGCAGAGACCCTCACTGGTGGTTTGACCAAGCAGATCTCATCATAAAATGATTGCTAAGCCTAGTACTATTAACCATCCGGCTCAGGCAGTCTTGGGTTCCTGGCTCTCCAAGTAAACTTCAAATATAAGCCTCCCCACATAGGAACTTCAAACCACCCAGGCTTTGTGCCAGCCGTTCCAGAGTTTTCCATGTAAATTAAGCAAATCAGTCTTCTGGTTTTGCACATCAGTCCTGCTGGCTTGGCTAATGTGAGTCTGCCTCTAAAGTATGGAGTCATTCTCAGGGTGCTGACCAAGCCACCTGTTGGATCCTGGGAGACTTCTTGGCAGACTAGACACCCAGGCAAGAGATAGGCCAGGCGACTATGTAGGATTAGATATATTTCCCCTTGAGATGCCTAGCATAGTTCTGCTCTTGGATGTCAGAAAACAAGAATATACCTAATGAATGGGTCCTCCTGCCTCGGGATGGCTAATGGGTCAAGGACTCTTCTCTCTGTCGATCCCCTTCCCACTCACTAAAACATCTCCCAGACAAAATTGCCCCAGGAAGGCCAAGATTCTGGAGATGCTACCTGGAGAAGGTACTTGGAGGAACAGGAGACTCCTCATAGGTTAAACAGCCCCCATGACTTATCTCTGCTGGAATGAGATTCATCACATGTAAACAGCCAAATCCACAGCTTGGCAGTGTCCTGATAAAAGACAGATCTTCTGAAACAACCACAGGCACAGCTTCTTGCATTCTTCAAAAGTTACAGGACAGCCAGGCTCAGTGGTTCAGCCTGTAATTCCAGCACTTTGGGAGGCTGAGGCGAGTAGATTGCCTGAGTTCCTGGGCTCGAGGCCAGTTCAGGCAACTTGGTGAGACCTTGTCTCTACAATAAATAAAAAATTAGCAAGGCATGATAGTGCATGCCTGTAGTTCTGGTTACCTGGAAGTTTGAGGTGGAAGGATCCCTGGAGCCCAGCAGGTCGATACTGGGGTGGCAGTGAGCATGACACTGCACTCCAGGCTGGGCAACTGAGTGAGACCACAACTCAAAAAAAAAAAAAAAGAAAGTTACAGGACCAAGAGTTTTCTGTATCTTGGTGATTCAGACATTTTAGTGTTTGACATTGGTGTAGAAACAGGCAACCATGAAATAAATGTATAGAAAACATGATGTCATCATTTAATAAAACACACCACATGGCACTTAGAGTATGGAGAAACAGGCAAACAGGTTGGAGTGTAAAAAGTCATAATCCATATAGGAAAGACTTAGCAATATCTGTTAACTATTAGAAATATTTGCCTTTGGATCTAGCCATTCTAATGCTAAGAATTTGGGGAGACATTTTCAAGGTCAACAAAGAAAAATAGACCAGTTTAGAATTGTTTATAAAAATACAAACCAGATACAACGAAAATGTGCAATAATTGAATAAGGTTGGTACATCTATACACTAGAACATGATAGAACTTTTGAAAGAGGTAGGAATGTCCTATGAACTGGCATGAAAAATCATCCCAGGGGTGTTGTGAAGTGAATGAATGCAAGTTGTACCAACTATATCCATCATTCCCATATGCGTGAATGAAACATTCTGGTCGGATTCACTATTCCAAGAGGTTGTTTCTGAGGGCTGGCTCTGAAGGGCACTCTTTCCTGGAGGTGGTGTGCATGGAGATTAGGAAAAGAGACTCATCCTCAACGACACCATCTAGTGGCCTTGTGCAATGATGAGTTCTGTGGCCAAATGAGCACAACCCTGCTTCACGGGGTGCAGCAAAGCTCTGTAAACAGAGCACGTAAAGCAATGCCTGGCTCATAGTAGGTATTATGTGAGTGTTGGCTCGTCTCAATGATTACTCTTAGAAATAGTGGTACCATAGTGTTACTGACAAAGTCGACTTTGCCCCAAAATGGAGTTCTTTCCCGTCTGGTGTCCCAAAGCTGATATATGAAACTGAAAGTGGGGGTTCAACAAGACAGGCTTTAATTCTATGGCCATAAAATGGAAAAGTGGGAATGCAGTTCATAAGTCAAGTTCCTGGGTGGGAGGTGGGGAGAGAGGATTAAGATACAGGGTTGTTTTAATGCAGAGGTTGGACATTAAAAGCAAGGGGAGGCATATTCATGTCTGTTCTGGGAATGGGAAGAGATTTCCCAGCATAAGAATGACGTCCTGGCTGGCTTGGTGTAATCCTGCACTTTGGGAGGCCGAGGTAAGTGAACTGCCTGAGCCCGCTGGTTCGAGACCTGCCTGGGCAACTTGGTGAGACCTCATCTCTACAATAAATCAAAAAAATTAGCCAGATGTGGTAGCGCACGCCTGTAGTTCCAGCTACTCGGAAGGCTGAGGCGGAAGGATCGTTGGAACCCAGCAGGTTGAGGCTGGGCGACAGAGTGAGACTCCAACTCAAAAAAAAAAAAGAATGACATCCTTTTTCCTTCCTTTTTTTGGTCAGAAGTTTCCTCTCATGGCTACCAAGGGGTGTGCCATATGGAAAGCCTATTACAGCTAGGTTAGAGATTCTTCAGAGGTCAAATGGGCTGCCATCTTGGATCCGACCGGTTAGCTGGTCTGGTCAAAAGAGGAACATTTGCCCACAGGCCTTTCTGCTTCTTAAAGATAAGCACAGTTGGTCAAAGTAGAAATTCAGCCTCCTCATGTAGGCAATACACTGGGTAATAATAAGCTTGAGCTACTTTTATTATAAGATGCAAATTGATACAGGAATCAACCACATTTTTGCAACACTGAAGGTTCTCACAAGTTGATAGCTGTCTGAGCCTGTGTGGTTGCTGGTCTTGCAGTGCGACTCCCCCAAGAGACTGGAGCTGGTATTCAACTTAGAGACCATCGCTATTCAGCTGCTGGAACAACAAAGCAGCAAAACCCACCTCCTGGCTGGAACAGCTCTCTCTCCTACTTGCTCTTCACTGCTCTTCCCTCTCCTTACAATATCTAATCCACGTATGATCCCAGGAGCCGTCCTTTTCCCAAGTCACTCCTGGATTGAGGAAGAGAGGCAGTGGTGGGCTCACCACTCTCTGTCAATCCCTGGAATATGCCAGTCACTACTACAGAGCCCTTACAAGAGAATTTTCACAATTATAATCACCAAGGGGTTCTTATTTTTTTGTTTGCTTGTTTGTTTGTTTTGAGTCAGAGTCTCACTTTGTTGCCCAGGCTTGAGTGCAGTGGCACACTCACGGTCACCCCAGCGTCTACCTGCTGGGCTCCAGCAATCCTTCCACCTCAGCTTTCCAAGTAGCTGGAATTGCAGGTGTGCACTACCATGCCTGGCTCATTTTTTATTTTTATTGTAGAAGAGATCTTGCCAAGTTTCCCGGGCGGCTCTTGAACCCATGGGGTCAGGCAATCCACTTGCCTCGGCCTCCCAAAGTGCTAGAATTACAGGCTAAGCACTTATGCTATTTTTAAAAAATAAGACTCAAGTTAGGAATAGAAATTTTTTCAATCAGAAAAATGATGGTGTGAGCATTGGTTGTTTCAATCAAATTTCAAAATGCTAGAATGCTAGAATGATGTTGTTAACAAGAAAATATTTAGGAGCTCTGAAAGGAAGTGTCCGTTCACCTGCTGGGTAGTCACTTTAGGGAAACACAACTGAAAACTAACCAAGAAGGATTGAAGACTTGGGAAATAGAGAAGGCTTAGGGGTAACTGTCCACACACAAGATGCCATTCAAGCACGCAACCAAAAAAAGTCCTCTCTGGTATTAAAAATCTTACCACTAATCCCGCGCCTTTGGGAGGCTGAGGTGAGTGGATTGCCTGAGCCCGCGGGTTCGAGACCCGCCTGGGCAAGCGAGACCTCATCTCTACAATAAATCAAAAAATTAGCCGGGCATGGT
>CAUYQG010173349.1:0-11600 GCA_963574415.1 Tarsius wallacei
TCACCGCTTCCAGAATTCAAACGCACTCCTCCCAGAAAGATGTTGCTGGAAAAGGCCTCTTTGTCCCAGATGGTAAGTTCTAGGCAAACATTCTTTATATCCTGGGGATGCAGGCCACTGAACAGGAAAGTATGATTCCACTGAGGGTTAACGCTCTTTTTTATTACCAGAGTTTTGTGCTTGGTGGCTTTGCTATCATCAGGGAGCAGGTAGCTGCGGGAGAAAATACGATCAAAGCCATCAGGGAGACAGAAGGCAGAAAATATCATCCTTGAGTAGTTATTTGGATTTTCCATAATTTCTGTATGTGTGTGTATGTGTGTGTGTGTGTGTGTGTGTGTGTGTGTGTGTGTGATTTCATTTTCTCTCCTAGATTCCTATTTGCTTAAATCTGGATCTATTTGATGGAAGGGATTATTATTTCTTTCAAGTGGGCCAATAATAAAATGCCCTCACTCTTTACTAATCCTATGAGTTGTCTTGCAGACAGGATGAGCAGTTCCTGGCATGCATCTCAAGTGCCTGTGCCTCTTGGCTTCTCTAATTAAAAACTTTCACTGGTGCTGTGTGAGTTAGCTCCGTTTATGTGCAGGAAAACCTGGAATTACCAGGGATTTAATGCCCCCAGGGGCAACCTTTAACCATTAAGTTTTGGAAATCAGTGAATGAATCCCCCAGCTTCCCTGTCCCTTGAAGGGACAATCCTAAGGTACATTCCACAGAGTTCCTCATTGCTTTTCCAGTGAAATTGAGCCCCAGTTGCCCACAGTGGTGACCTGACACTAACATATCTTTTAATAAGTTTCTCTTTCTTTGTCTCATTTTCTCCACTCTCTCACTGGTGTTTTCTGAAATCTCTTAAAAACACCTGTATTCTAGGTCTTTTCTACTATGGTCAAAACACTGTATTAGGTTCTAGGTACATGATAAATATGACTTTTTCTCCCCTTCAGAGAGCATACTTTAGGGAAGGAGACAGATATATGTATGGAATTAGTACATGAAACAAATATGGACAATGCCACAAGTAAATGACTTTAAAGAAGATACATTAGGTCACTTAAGATTTCATTTCATGTACCAAGCAGATACTGCCTGACATTTTCTAATATCTATTCTCTCCCTATTTTTCTCTTAAAAAATTCTTATATTTTTATTTGGGCACAAGTTTGCCCAGAAGAAAGACTATATTCCCCAGCAGCCGGTATAGCCATATAACTGAGCTCTGGCCGGTGGTATATAAGAAGTAGTTCTTATAAAACTGGAAAAATGTCCCGCCAGCTGAAATTTGAAAAGGAAAGCTAAAACTTGAGCAGTTATCCTGGCGCATTAGGTAGATATTATAACAAGACTGAAAAAAACCCCTGGGTCCCTGATAATCACAACGCTCCCATAACTGCCCAGGATACTTTCCCTTAAGACTTTGTTTACAGGTAAAGAAAAACAAAAAACAAAAACCACTTTTGTTTAAGCCACTGTTATTTTGACTTACAGAGAGATCTAATGTTAACTGATAAATTTTATAATATTAAACAAAGGGCCTATTTTTGCTCTCTCATTCTCTTTTTTAAAAAAATCTCAGGTCCCTTTAAAATCAGTCTAATGTTTAAGTATTACTAAAGAGATAATTTACTAGAAAGTTACTGGCATTTTTTTTTTCTTTCTAGAACAAAGATAATATCATTTATTATTTCTGCTTCATACATTTTCAACAAGATAAAGTGAAAATAAAACTGCTTTAGAAGATAAGTGCCCCTGCAAGGCCAAAATAAGGCCACAGACCAGGAACCATCCCCTCATCCCACCAGACAGTGAGCAGCAGATGACTGGCCTGGAGAGTGGGGCTGGTGGGGCAAACTGCAAGAGCAGGGTCCAAAGAATGCATTTCTTCCATGGTTAAATCTACTGCAATAAAGAGCGAAAGACAGATAGACTGGTACTCAGGCAAACACACTCACCAATGGGGAAGCCCCAGACATCTGCCTCTCCTCACTATTGGCTTTCCCAAAGTTAGCACCTGCGAGGGTAAAGGTTCGACTCATTTCCTTGCAGGGAAGATACATTTTTCTAAGATAGCTTGAAGAGAGGAAGAATATTGTCATCTGACTCAAGGGATGAACCTCATGGTCTGGCATCATGAGAATTTGTTTTACCTTACATGCTTTATGATGCTCCATGAGGGCAGGTATTATATTTTATTTATTTTTGAAAGCATAGCACCTGGTGCTTGGTACATGTGCATTTGTGTGTTTGTCTGAATAAGTGAAAAATATCCTTCCTCTATTTCCAAGAGAAAAATCCATCTCCACCAGTTAAAAATCAAGAAGAATTTTCTGTTTGAGGTGCCTAGAATTGGGGCAAGAATATCCATCCATAGGGCTGCACTTCCCTGTGAAACTACCCTGTACTCCACAAAGTGAGCCCGAATGCCCAGCACTTTCTAGTGGATCAGTCCAGGGAGGATGCTCTGATATCTACACTTTTTACAGTTTCCCCCAAGAGAGCAAAACAGCAAGGATCCAAATATTTTGGTTGTTATTGCACATTGCCAGTACTAAATGGTAATGAAGCACAAGAAAAATATATTACACCTAGAATGTCATACTTTTTCCCCTTTGAGAAACGAATCTCAAATAAAAATTTGCCACTCTTGAGGGTAAGAGTGATGGGAACTCCTGAAATATGCTGGAAACAGAGTGACAGCTAGAATCAGCAGTTCCCTCAACACTTGTATTGTTTGAGGTGTAAGAGGCAGCATTTAAGAGTAGTTCTCCCACAGTAGGTTTCCAGTAAGCAGAACATGGAAGCCTCACAGCCATTACAGGCTGGTGGATCACAGATCCTATCATTTCCTACTAAGTATCATCCAAAATGAGCTAAAACAAAATTACCCCTTCACAAAGCTATCAGAAGTGCCTCCTGACTTCACTGCTGTCAAATTCTTTGCCTCTTTGATGAACACTTCTAGTATTCCTCCAGAGATTACAGGTGACTCCTTCTTTTTTCCCTTTTTAAAGGTCTTCTTTCCTGCATTCGCCGCTAAAATGGGTGGGGGGGTGGGGGTAAGGAGGAGGGAGAGAAAGAGAAATCACGGGTTCCATTTCAAAATTTATGAAGACATCTACTATATATATATATATATATATATATATATATATTTCATCTGTTGGCTGAATCAGGCCTTTATATTATTGTATATTTTATACTCATTTAAACGTTTTTACCCCCATTGGATTCCTTCTGTATAAGTCTTTCATTTTGTGGTTTGTAGAAAAAAGTAAACATATGAATTTAAAACTTTAAACACTCCCCTACAAAGCATATGTTTTCACAGGGTATACAGGAATGGAATGTAAAGGACGCTAAGAGTTTCCTGCTCTTAGTGACAAATAGCTACAATGAAAGCCACACAAAAGCACCAAGACTCCAAAAGAGAAAATTTCATAACTTTCGTTCTTTGATGTTTTAGTCTGGTAAATTGCCAGTTTCAGTCAGAGCCAGTTCTAGCGGCTATAGTCCAGGCACAATTACATTTTAGGGTGAGATAAAGCTCTTTTCCATCTCGCATTTTTATTCCGATGAAATATGCTCAACACACATAATATCAACCATCACCACGCCCACTTCCTTTACTTAGTGCTGTTTTAAAGACTTTGCATGTATGAACCTATTTAATCCTTACAACAGTCCTTTGAAGCAAGGAAACTGAGGTCAAGATATGGTCACACTAAACAGGGTGAAGGTGACTGGAAGGAAACAGAAAGCTCCCGAAGGAGTTGATGGAAAAAGAAAGACAAGAGGGATTTATAAATTGAACTTCACCTGGATATTTCCTCTGCATTCTGTGTCTCAGGTGAACTTCTTCCTCAAGTTTCCCTGAATAGCTGTGAATGCCATCAATCCCTACAGCAGCTTCCTACACCCTCCTAGCAGATTGCCTCTGCACCCTATGGAAGATTCTATATCTCTGGGATTGACAGAAAACAAATTTCACCCTCAAGGCTGGTTTCTAAGCTTGAACATTGTCCTTTCCTTGTAAGAACCCTGCATTCTTCCCTATATGTAATATATTCTTTTCAATTCTCCCCCAAAGAAAGTGATACCTAAACCTTTATGTTTCATTTGTGTAATGTGAAACTAACATAATTCAACCAACCCCTGATCACTATTATAATTCTTCTATCTAGAAACAGGTTGTCATTAATCAAAGCCATTGATTTTTACTCTACCTTGAAATCGTTCTAGTGGAAGCACCAAGTTCTCCTCTGGAGGAATGTAACGTAAAATAACTGTCAGCTCTGCTTTGTATTGAAGGCCAATATCGGGAGCAAACTCCACCTGGCCATGGGGAGACAGGTGAAAATAAAGAGTGAGAACATTTGGCTTAGTACTTTACAGCCTGTATACGAATGTGCAATATTTACTTGGTGACTTAAATGTGACAATCCATTGCCATCTCAACTCTGTTAGCTTTTATTGGCTTAAGAGATAATTTGGGGCAGTTTTTCTTTTTGAGAAACTTGCCCATGGCAGGTCTTTCTGCCATGAATCTTCCTTTTTCCTTCTCTTTTTCTCACTAATAAACTCTGTTTTAAAACTTAAAAAAAGAGATGCTTTGGGTATGAGAAAAGAGAGGCTGCGAAACTCCCTGAAAACGTGCATATAACTTTTAACATTAAAGTAAAGAGAAATGGAAAGAAGACATACAATACATACTTGGTCACTCAATATATACTGAGTGCCTGTGATGTCTTGAGGACTGGATTTATGAGTGAGCATACACAGATAGTTTGGGATATTAAACAGAAATAAAGATGCTACTGAAAGTAGCTCCAGAAATCATTCCTTTCTGTCTTTAACATCTCAAGCCTTCCCTAAGTGACCAAGGAAAGTAAGCAGTAATACTTTATTCAAACTGGGATGCCAGCCACCAATTAATAAAGGCAATATTGATAATTCACATAGTTCAAATTCAGTATGGAGAAAGTGGTTCACCCAAACATTGCTGGTGGGCATGTAAATCACTCTGGAAAACAGTTTGACAGTTTCTTATAAGACTAAACATACAACTATCATACAACCCAACAATTGTACACGTGGGCATTTATCCTAGATAAATTTAAAAAATGATATCCACATAAAATGTATGCACTACTAATATTTCTGTCATCTTTATCTGTAATAGGAAAAAACTGAAAACAACCTGGATGGCCTTCAACAGGTGAATGGTTAACCAAACTGATGCATCCATATTGTGGACTACTATCCAACAATAAAAAAGGAATGGACTATATTGATACATGCAAAAACTTGAATGAATCCCTAGAGAATTATGCTGAGTGAAAAAAAAGCCAGTCTTAAAAGGATGCATACTGTATAATTCAATTTATGTAACATTCTGGAAATGGCAAAATTATACAGAGGGAGGATAGATTAGTGGTTGATAGGAGTTAGGGATGGGAACAGTGGAAGGGTGACAGGTGTAGCTATAAAAGGTCAACCTGAGGGACACATGTAGCATTGAAACTGTTCTGTACCTTGACTAGTGGTAGATACACAAACATATACAGATGATAAAATTGCATAGGACTAAATATACACACGTGTGTGCACACACACAAATGGAGTACAAGTAAAACTTGTAAATCTGAAAAATATTGGTGGATTGTAACAATGTCTCTATCTTGGTTGTGATATCATACTACAACTTTGCAATATTTTACCACAGGGGAAACCAAGTAGTGGGTACAAGGTATCTCTTTGTATTATTTCTTTTTTTAATAGTAGCTATCAACAGTTTTATTTTATTTTATTTTGTTTTAAAGATGTGAGGTACAATTCAGGATTAGGTATACAAGTGGACATCATACAAGTAAAGTTTCAGCCTCCCTTTGGTCCCCACTTTGCCTGGTTTGAGATCAGGTGCCCTTATTGACGTTGTGTGTCCACCTCTCCACACTGGCAGTATCTCACTACTGCCAATCCAATTTCTTATAGTATTATGGTAAATGTTCAGAGCTTATTATTTCTTACAAGAATCTCAAAATAAAAAGTTCAAGTTCAAAAATCCAATGTGCACAACCTCTGTTCTGTAAGCCTCCCATTTGCCATTGAGTTGACTAATCTTTGATTTTTAATAGATAGAGCAGAAAAGGTAGTATACGTTCTCAAGCTTTTCTTTCAGGAATCTGACTCCAGAGTTAAGGGCAGAGAATTACTCTCCTTTGAGAAAGGGAAAACAGAAAGTGTTCAGAAAACCAGCCCACTCATAGCAAAGCCAGAGGCTGTTCATGGCTCAGCAAAATAAAAAACTAAAAAGAAGTACCAAGACCATTACAAAGAAAAGGAACCTTTGCCTGACTTTTATTCCTTTCCATTCCTGTTGGTAGAGTGGCAAAATCTATTAGTAAGAGTGGGAAAAATACTTGAAATATTTTATTCAACCTTCCCACCAATGGCAAAAATGTAATTATATGGTGAAAGAGACTATTCAGCTAATATTTAGTCTGATTATTTTATATCAAGTTCCTTGTAACAAAACTTTTCTTCTTTGTTTTGATAATTTCAGGAAATTTGAGTTCATGTGAATGTTATAAATGGAAGATTATAATGAACATCATGACAAATTAAAGATGGTCGCTACTTTTTTGATAATACCATCAATGCGAGGTAGGGTATTTTTCCCCTCTCTTTTGGTCTGAGTGGGCTCTGTGATTGCATTGGCTAGCAGAATATAGCAGAAGTGTATGTGATAGTTTTGGGGAGCAAGCCTCAAGGTCTACAGCCTCCACTTTTTCTCTTGGAATGGATGTTTCTGAATGCTGTTTCTGGGAACCCATGCTGTGAGAGGCCCAAGCCACAGGGAGAAGCCACATGTAGGTGCTCCAGCTGGCAAGCTTAGCTGAGTTTCCAGTTAGCAGCCAATATCATGTGTGAGACATGAGAGTGAGCCAACTTGAATAAACAGCCTAATTGAGCTTTCAGCTGACATTTCAGTCAACCATGTGGTTGCAAGTGCATGAGATACCTATAGTAAGAACTACCTAGATGAGTCCAGTCAACCCACGGAATCATGAGGAATAACAAATTGTTGTTTTAAACCCCTAGTGTTTATGTAGTTTGCTATACAGCAATAGTCATCCAGAGCAGACTCTCTGCTTTTGGGTGAGATCTTTGGGTAGGAAAATATGTCAGTAGGAAAAAAGTGATATGGTTATGTGTCAAATACTAATATACAGTGTGTTAATGGAGATCAAAGACTTTTTTATTATTGGAGTTTATTAATACTCCATTGTTTTTAGCTTAAAATATATTGGTGACTTTGTATAAATACAGACCTCAAGTTTTATGAAAATAGAACATAATAAAGATGAAGCCATATAGCATTATAATCACATACAAAATAAATTTAAAGAGGGGAGTCATCTTGCAGCCTTCATATACCTAATGCCTTAAGATTTTTTTTATGTTCTTGTGAGGAAATTCCAAGCAACACCCTCTCCTGGCATACCACTATTTCCATTATCCAGCTGACTCCTGCTCAGAAAAGGGTAGCATAATTCAATCAAGTTCAATTCAATTCTACCAACACATATGGAATGCTTACTTTGTAAAAATAAGACACTTTGCTAAGTGCTGTGGGGGCACATGAGACATAGATCTTGCTTTCAATGACTTTTCAGTCTATCCAATAAATGTATTAATCTACTCTTATTTAACTGACTCATCAGATGAATTAATGTTCTCCATCCCCAATGAATAGCAGAATCCTCTCTACAAAGAACATGCATCTGCTCCCATCAGGCGAATTGTATGCTCACCCACAGTCAGCTGCATTAGTTTCCCAAGTTTTTTTTGCCAGGCATATTTGTGGTTGTAATTATATAACTTAATACCACATAAACTTTTGAGTGCAAAAAGACAGCTACTACTATAAAAAATAAGTTGAATTTTTTTGAAAGCAGGATTTATTGAGAGGACAGAAAAGCTCCCAAATGGGAGGAGACCCAAAGGGGTTGCCTAGTTGAATATTTTAAAAGAGAAAAATATTTGAAAACAAAGTTGCTTTTGGATTACATGTGGACTTGAAGCTGTGAAAAATTAGGAAAAAGCCTTACATTTTAAAAACAATTTTGCATTTAGTTTACTTTGAAAGTATTATTTTATTGTTTCACTTTAGAAAAAACTCAAATTAGAAACTCTTGACAATGATACATTACAGGTAAAATTTATGCAAGGAACATAAGGCAGATTTCAATTACTAAATCAATATTCAAACAAAATTAATTGTCTCTACATCAGAAGACTTGCAGATGAATGCACATTTATTTGTTTTAAGTTAAAATAAATGTTAAATAAATGCATTGGGGAGCTAAAGTAATAAAAAAGCATAGTACTGGCATAAGAACAGACACACAAGCCAATGAAACAATAAAGAGCCCAGAAATAAATCCACACATTTATGGTCAACTGATTTTCAACAAAGTTGCCAAAAACATACAATAGGGGAAAATATAGTTTCCTCAACAAATTGTATTTGGACAACTCTATATTCACATGCAGAAAGATGAAATTGGACCCTTATTTCATATCATATACAAAAATCAATTTAGGATGAATTAAAGATTTAAACATGAGACCCAAAACCCTATAACTACTAAAAAAATGGTAGAAAAGCTCCGTGACATTGGTTTCAGCAACAAAGTTTTAGACACAATCCCAAAAGCACAGATAACAAAAGCATAAATAGACAAGTGGAATTTTATCAAACTAAAAAGATTCTGCACAGCAAAGAAAGCAATAAACACAGTCAATAGAGAAAGTATGGAATGAGAGAAAATATTTCCAAATCATACATCTGATTTAGGGTTAATATCCAAAATACATAAGGAACTCAAACAACTCAATAGTAAGAAAACAAATAACCCAATTAAAAAGGTCCAAACTTTACCTGTACAATGACTACTTGTATACCTAAATCCTGAATTGTACCCCACATTTTTAAAATGAAAAAAATTTAAATGGACAAAGGATCATAACAGATCTCTTTCAAAAGAAGACATGCAAATGGCCAATAGGTATATGAAAAAATGCTCAACATCACCAATCATCAGGGAAATGCAAAGTAAAACCACAATGACACCTCTACGCCTCACACCTGTTAGAATGGCTATTAGCAAAAAGACAAAAGATAACAAGTGCTAGAGAAGATGTGAAGAAAAAGGAACATTTGCATACTGTTGATGGGAATATATATTAGGATCACTACTATGGAAAACAGCACAAGATTCCTCAAAAAGTTAAAAATAGAACTACCATATATATAATCTAACAATCCTGCTACTAAATATATGTCCAAAGGAAATAAAATCAGCATGTTGAAGAGATATCTGCACTCCCATGTTCATTGCAGCATTATTCATAATAGCCAAGATATGAAATCAACTAAGTATTGATTCATCAATGGATGAAGTCATAAAGAAAAATATATATATAATGAAATACTATTCAGTCTTAAAAAAGAAGGAAATTTTTCATTTATAGCAATACGGATAAATCTGAAGGACATTATGTTGACTGAAATAAGTCAGGACAGAAAGACAAATTCTGCATGAGCTCACTTATATGTGAAAAAATTGAACTCATAGAAGCAGAGTAGAGTGGTGATTACCAGGGACTGAGTATGGGGGTAGAGTTGAAGGAATGTTGGCCAAACAATACAAAATTTCAATTAGATAGAAGGAATACGTTTGAGAGACCTGTTTTATAACATGGTGACTAGAGTTAATAATAATGTATTATATTCTTGAAAATTGGTAAGATAGTACATTTTATGTGTTCTGACCACAAAACAATAAGAATGTAAAGTAATGTGCATGTTAATTTGATTTATTTAGCCATTCCACAATATATATTTCAAAACACTTTTTATGTGATAAAAATATATATTTTGTGCATCAATTTAAAATAACAAATTAATTTAAAATATTATAAATAAAAAATGTATTAGGTATGTGTTTGTATGTGGGTGAATTCTGTCATTTTTTCTAATAACTGTCTTACAATTGGTCATAATTGCTGGAAGAAGATGACTTCTACTATACAAAGACTTCAATATCAAACAAATGGTGACAGTTCCACTTCCACGGTTGTACTAAGAAAAACTACCGTGAGGATAGGAAGATTAAACAAGATTAAAATAAGGAGGTGGCCCTTGCCTGGTCCTTAAAGGATAGGAGAGATAATGACAGATGAAGGTGGACTGGGAGGAAGGTTAATGTGGATTGAGAAAGAAGTATGAGCAAAATGTGTCAGGGACTGTGCAGATTGTGGTTCGGGACTAGTAGAAAGTCAGATGTGATTGGAGTATGTATGCAAGAAGAGAGTAACAAGGAGGATGGAAATAAGGTATCTACTCAGGGTTTCCCAGAAGACTCTAAGGCATGAATTTAAGTTACAGCACTTTATTACAAAGGGTTATGGAGAAATGGGACTGAAAGTGAAGGAGGCTTAAGGGTGTGGTATCAGACAAGGTTCCATGGAGAGTAACATTTGTTCAGTTCCAGAGAGGAATTCTGGAGACAAGACAGCTCATACTTCAGAGCTGTTCCAATCAGAAGCAAAAGAGCGGAGTGTTTATGCTCTCATCAGTTATTGATCAAGGGCTATTTCTATCCCCAGAATACATACCAAGGCTATTCTGGCTTTTCATGCCCACAGACTAAGTTCACTCCTGCAGTCTGAGAGTTTCCCTCCAACAATGATTGGCATAGATTGGCTGGTGGGCATGAAGACTCTGAGGAAAGGAAGCCATGTTTGAATGAAAATGGAAATGGATAGAACACTGTCATCCTTGGCTACTACAGAGGGCTGGGCCATATCAAGGGAGCACTGAGTAGCAGGGTGAAGGTTAACATTTATTCAAAGTATATCCAAAAACAATAGGAAACCGTAAAGACTATCTGAACAGAGGTGTGAAATAAGCAGAGGATATCCACTATCTTCTGCTTTAAGGGGGGGGGGGGGAGAGAGAGAGATCCACTCTTCATCAGAGTAAGAAAGACGTCCAGTACATTTACTGGTGTTAGGTGGAGTAAAAAATTAAAAATAGCAGTCTGCCAAAACTGCTAGATAAAGAGAGAGCCCTTAATCTAGGTAATATTTCCACAGGAACTTACATTTACTCTCTGCCTGAAGACAAAATATGATAATGTCTCTTTGGAACACCACTTAAGCTTGCTGTTGATTTTCATAGGCCCTTGTTTTTATAATAGCACATTTGGGAAGGCATGAAAGGCAATTCATACCGACAAACCTTTCTTGTCTAACTACCTGACATACCTTTCAGCAGGATAATGAGTTAAAGCTAATAAATAATCCCATGTCTTGCAATAAAATGGAAGGTATACTGGGGAACTACTTTAAAGTACATTTGGCATCTTGAGTTCTTTGTCTGCACCAGCTTCCTCTGACACATATAGAGGAAAAGCCAAAGACTCAGACTTGCTTAGATATTATATCATCCAAAAATGGAGAGGACAGTTTTGAAGGCATGCTCTGTGTGCTACCTTATACTTTATCCGTGGCTTATCCTCAGGCTA
>CAUYQG010173350.1:0-15735 GCA_963574415.1 Tarsius wallacei
ATGCCTGTAGTTCCAGCTACTTGGAAGGCTGAGGCAGAAGGATCGCCAGAGCCCAGCAGGTTGAGGCTGCGGTGGCCGGGAGCGGCCACTGTACTCCAGTCTGGGCGACTGAGTGAGACTCCAACTCAAAAAAAAAAAAAAGATGTATCATGCAAATAATACCAAAAATAAAACTAGGCACATGGTATTAATTGTATCAAAAAGATTTTGAGATTCATAAAAATAAAGAGGAACACGGCATAATAATAAAGGGAATATTCAAAGAAATAAGTATATATGTATATAATAAAGGCTGCAAATATGCACCTAACATATTTGTATTTAGGTGTATTTCAGAAATACAGAAATAGCCCACAAAATAATATTTTTTAAAGAAATTCAAAAGCAACATTTATATATTTTTTATTTTAAATTGGTCTTGACATTGTATCAGGTCACAAAAGAAATCTCAAACATTTTCAAAGAATAAAATCAGTACAATACAGACAACATTTCTGAAACAGAATACATAATTGTTTTTAGGTATATTTAGGTGGAAAATACAATCGGAGGCAGATAGCATTTTCCAAATCTGGTCCCAAAATGTCTCCATCCCAGCACACATTCCCTCTGCAACGCGACTCTGCCTCTCCCCATCAAGAGATGGAGGCCCATTTCCCTTCCCTTGAGTCTGTTGGCTTCAGTCACTCAGTTGAAACCAAAACATGCTAGGCAGCAGAAAAGCCTGTCGACTTCTGCCTGAATCTCTCGACCACTTCCTCTGGGGAACTCTTTAAACCAGCTGCCATGGTGTGAATGCCAAGCGGGTACAGGGCTGTGTGGAGGACCCCGGACACCAGTCTTAGCCTTTGAATCAGCACAGCTGGGGCCCTAGACTTGCCAGTGAGGAGGTCTCCAGGTGATTCCAGGTCCCAGGCACTCAGGACATGCCCAGCTATTAGCATCCAGCCAAAGCCCCACACAGTGGAGCACAGAGATGAGCCAGTCCCACTGCCCTGTGCGTGAATTCCTGATGCAGAAGTCGTGAGCATACTAAAAATGGTGATTGCGTTATGCCGTGTAGATATGCCACATGGATAAAAAAAATTAAAACCTAACTGCATGGGCTCAATAAGTATAAAGTAAAAAGTTATAAAATGACAACCAAACTAAGGACTCTAGAATCTTAGCAGGAAATGCTAACACAGCTGTATCAAAAAATAGTGATAGATCAAGTAAATTAAAATATTATAAGAATAAGGAACAACACAATTAGCAAGTTGACCTAATAGATAGAAAAATTTTTAGCCCACAAAATAATATATATTCTTTACAAATTCAAAGGCAACATGTATTTTTAAGTCGTTTTAAAATTGACCTTGACGTTGCATTAAGTCACGAAAGAAATCTCAAATAATTTCAAAGAATAAAATCAATACAATACAGAAAAAATTTCTTGATATAACACAAGTCAATGAGAATAATACATTGATAGCATAAACTATGTCATGTTAAACTAGAGTGCGTGCGTATGCATCACTATAGTCCTTGTTCAAAGAGGAAATCACAATGAAAACAAACAAACAAAATGTCTAGAACTGAACATCAATGAAAGTGCTACCTGGAAAATGTGTAGAATAAAGCCGAGTTACTACTGGGAGGTTAACTTAAAACTTTAGATGTGTTCTTTTTAATCACAGGAAAATTCAAATATATATAAAAATCGAGAGGAGAGTGTAGTGAACCTCCATGCACCCACTCTCCAGCTTCCACTGTTATCATCTTGGATAATTCTGGAGCAAAAGGCATTGTACATTTCATCCATAAATACTTCAGTGTGTGTCTCTAAAAGATACACCTCTCTCCCTCTCTGACTCTTCTCTCTCTCATTCTGTTTTGAGACAAGGTCTTACTCTGTCTCCCAGGCTGGAGTGCTGTCAAGCAAACCTGATTCACCACAGCCTCAGCCTCCAGGGCTCAAGCAATCTTTCTGTCTCAGCCTCCAAAGTAGCCAGGACTACAGGCATGCGTCATCACACCTAGCTAATTTTTTTTTTATAAAAATGAGGTCTTGCTATGCTGCCCAGGCTGGTCTCGAACTCCTGGCTCAAGCAATTCTCCCACCTTGACTTCCCAAAGTGATGGGATTACAGGTGTGAGCCATCATGCCTGGTCTGCATCTCTCTTTTTTAACCAAACAACAATTTTATCATTACAGCCAAAATAACTAATAATAATTTCTTAATAATTAAAAACCTTTTTATTTCAATAACTTTAGTGGTGCAAGTGGTTTTTGGTAACATGGACGTATTGTATAGTGGTGAAGAAGTCTGGGCTCTTTGTGTGCCCCTCATATCCACTAGTGCACATTTTACCTGATCGGCACATTTCCCCCTCCCGACACCCACCTCCCCACCGAGTTTCCAATGTTCATTGTACTATTCTGTGTGCTTTTGGGAACCCATAGCTTAGCTTCTATTTATAAGTGAGTCCATGTGTTTGGTTTTCTGCTCCTGTGTTACTTTGTTTAGGATAATAGCCTCCAATTCCATCCAAGTTGCTCCAAAAGACATTATTTCACTCTTTTTATGGCTGCAAAGTATTCCGTATATATCATGGAGTATATCACATTTTCCATATCCACTGATCGGTTGATAGGCCCTTAGGTTGATTCCACACCTTTGCAATGGACAATATTCTATGGCCAAGTAGTATTCCATAAACAGATCTTATCTATTGCTTAAATGTAGTATATAATTTTATTAACTTATCAGTTGATGGGCACGTAGGTTGAGTCCACATCTTTGCAACTGTGAATTGTGCTGTGGTGAACATACAAGGACAGGTGTCTTCTTTGTGAAGTGATCGCTTTTCCTTTGGGTAGACGCCAAGTAGTGAGGTTGCTGGATCGAATGGTAGATCTACTTTTAGTTCTTTCAGAAATCTCCATACTGTTTTCTTAACAATATTTACACAGTTTGTTTGAATCAGGATTCACTGTGTATCTCCGAAAGGTACACACCTCTCTCTTTTCATCAACAATTCTATCATCGTAACTGAAACAACTGATAATTATAAGTCTTTAATAATTTTATATAGTTTGTTTGAATCAGGATTCCCAAGAAGGGACAATTATTGCATTTGGTTTATTTTAATCTACAATCTTTTTTTTCCGACTAATTATGTGTTGGCGACGCCTGGTATTTTTCTTGTAGAATTTCCCACGGTCTGGATTTCATTGGTTCCATCCCCCATGGGGCCATTTAACGTGCTCCTTGGCTCCCTTTACTTCCCATAAACTATTAGTTAAATGCTAAGATCTGATTTGATCAAGGCTTGAATTTTTGGTATGTGTTCCCCCGTGCATCAAATCAGGAAGTTTAGCAGTCATTGAGGATTACTGCCTACCTTCATATGTTCCTTAAGGACTACAGAGTGAGTTCCCAAGTGTATGATTCTTTATTAACTAAAATTATCCTAAAGAGAGCTTTCCCTCAGCAAGTATTTAGTTACCTTGAGGAGTAGTTTGTATAGGAAAAACAATATAAATACCGACAACTCTCCCATCTAAAGGGATTTCAAAATAATGAGTTAATATTCTAACGTCAAAGATTACCATGAGGGATATTTTTAGTGTCATTATGAGCTCATGGATTATAATATACATAATGTATTTCAATCCTCTGCAGACATTATACTTTTTGATGATCATATTGTCCAATCTTTGGCCAGTAAATGTGAACCCCTTTAATTAGGCTTCAGGGTCCTATTGTTATGACCCTGTTCGTCTTTGATAACTTCTTTGTTATCTATTGTGGCAGATGTTCTAGGCTTATTTTGTGTACTTTCTGTCCCCCATCTGGACTCAGCCATTCTTCAAAAAGTCCTAGCTTCTTTCAGTGAAAAAGATAGACAGAGAGATGCACTTTTTAATGGGCAGATCGGAAATAAATTAGTTATGTGGTCATTTCAATAAGCTAGAAACAGAAATTTTTATAAAAGAGGTGGAAGAAACTAGTAAGGTGCAGAAATTAATAAATAAAATATGGTTTCTGCAAAAATGAATACATTCGTTTAATAATAATAAAATAGGTAAAATTTTAATCAGACCAAACAAATAAAAAGGCAGAAATGAGCAATGTTATTGGGCGAAAGAGGACAACACTGCATCTATCGTAAAGAGTCAAATCATTATTTAACATTATAAATTTGATCTCAATACACTGGTCAATAGATATACCAGAAAAATTCCTAGGAAAAATCTAACAAGCAAATTGGAGAAAAATGGAGAGCCTAACTAAACCAAAAGCCACAGAAAAAAACTGAACTGGAAATCAAGACTCTTGCCAGCTTCCAAAGACTCAGAGCCAGGAGGGTTTTGTCAGAACATTACGGAATATGCAGGGAGGGACTTTTGCTTCTCCATTGCTATGTCCCCAGCAACTAAAAAAGGGCCTGTTACATCGTGAGCACTCAACAAATGCGTCCTCAATAAACAATCCTGATCACACGCAAACTGTTTCAAAGAATGGAAGAAGACAAAAAGATGAGAATTAGCTGATGAGTGGGGGGTAAGAATTCTTTCAGTATTAAAAGAAGACAAGGAAGGAGAGGAGAAAGAGGCAGAAAGGAAGGGAGAGACGCAGGGAAGGAGAGACGGGGAGAGGACAGTGCAGATAAACCTCACTTATGCAACTAGGTGGAAAAAGTATCAGGTAAAATATCATCCAGTTGAGTTCAACAGTATATCATGACAAAGTGGAGTATATCCCAGGAACGCAAAAGGAAATAGAAGCTATCACAGTGCTAGCCTAAAGGAGAAAAACTCTGATCAACTCAGTAAACACAGAAAAAGATCTCGCAAAGGTCCGTCTTTTCAGGATTAAAAATAACTTCTAACAAAATAAAGACAGAAACAATATATTTAACCTAAGACAAGGCATTTATCAAGACCTAAAATAAATAATATATTGAAAGGATTAAACATTAGAGGTTGTCCCTGTAAAGGCAGAACAGGGGAAAAAACGCCCACATCCTTGCCTCCCTCCACTGCCGTACAGACTACTAGCAATTCAGCTCTAATGTACGTATCAGAATCGAAGGGAGGTAACAAAACTGTCTATATTTGCAAATAAGATAATTCAGCAAACACACTAGAGTTACAGCGTATATACAAAAACCAGTTGAAATTCTACGTAACAGTCATCATCAATTGAAAATGATACTAGGGAAAAATCCCATTCACAATACAAAAATATAGAAATCCATAAGGAACCTTGGAATAAATACATGTCCTTTGTGGAAAAAAATTATAAAATATTATTAAAATACATGAAAGGAGATCTGAATAAACAGAGAGACTCCAAGTTCATAGTCAGAAAGACTTAATTTTAGAAAGATGTCAAGCCTTCCCCAAAGTAATCTATAATTTTAATGTTATTCCAATCAATGTCCAATCAATATCCCAACAGGAGTCTTATTTATGGGCTGTGACAAGCTCATCCTTAAATTCACAGGAGAGAGTAAAAGGCCGAGAAAATCAATGGCGGTGTTGAAGAGAAATAGGTGAATGGGTGGGGAGGGTGGGACACTAGGGGGGAAAAGGAGGGAGGTCCTTGTCCCACCAGGTTTCAGACTTTCTATGAAGCCATTATGATCATGAAAGAGTTCCACTGCTGCTAAGACAGACAAGCAAATCCAACTCTGTTGCTTATTAGCTATGGAACCAAGGGCATAATCCTTGGCATCTCTGAACACCTTCCCCGGTCCCTCTGGAAATTTAGCTTTTAAAACATCTACATCATAGATATAGATAGTATGCAAACTACATAAAATAACTGATGAAAAGTAGGAAATATAGAGGCATAAAGAGGATCGATACACATCTGAAAACCAAGAATAGTAATTAAACTGTAACAAGCTTTGTTAAGAATATTAACAGGGGAAAATTCACTTCCAAATATTTCAGCTTCTCCCAGGCTTCAGGGCCCTCTTTGCTCTGCCGCCAGCCCTGTGTGGCTGGTATTTTTTTTAAAAATCCAGGGCTGTTGACCTGGCTCCTTGCTTGCTGAGAAGTCTTGGCCACCATCCTTGTTTCTAATGCTGTTCTGCCCCAAATGCAATTCCCCACGCTCCTCCAAATCCAGAGGTTCTCACAGGTTTTTTTTACCCTAGACACACTCCACCTACCCACACACGTAGAGCTCAGTCAAAACCTCAGTCTTTTCCCCTGACCCCTGCTACCTCCCACACAGGAGGGAGGACACCCAGCCCATCTGTCCCATGGCTAGGCATCAATCAGATGCTCCAGGTACCTAACTTTAATGATAAACAACTTTCTATTACTAGAAGATACTATGTGAAATCTTCAATAGTGGTCATGGATAATTTTATTTGATTTGATTTTTTTTCTTTTTTTTTGCTTAGGCTTATTTCTCAAATGTTCTATCCTCCTACAATTAGCATTTGTTCTATAAATAAAAAAATTAAAAGTAGGAAGTACACACAATAAGAAATCACGTGTTTTATTTAATTTTTAGAAAGAGAAAAATATATTGCAGTAGCACTTCTCTTCCCCGTAGGAAGGGGCTAGAAGTTTTGTCTGAGTTTCTTGGGCAAGGTCTGGTCCACCACAGGCTCAAGTCATGACTGCCACCCCGTTCCTTTGTTCCTTTCCTTGAGACGCAATTTTCCTCACCAGTGCCATAATAAGAGCAGACAAACCAGAACTTTGTTTCTAAGGAACAAGAACCAGCAATGATTTCTTTATGGAAATTGTGTGATTTTAAAACTTACTACGTGCCAAATGCACACCTTCAATAGCACAGAACGGCACTGTGGCCGGGCTCAGTGGCTCAGCCTGTCATCCCAGCGACTTGGGAGGCTGAGGCGAGTGGATTGACTGAGCCCGTGGGTTCGAGACCAGTCCGGGCATCTTGGTGAGACCTCGTCTCTACAATAATAAATAAATGAATAAATGAATAAATAAATAAATAAAAATGAAATAAAATGAGAGTTCAAAGCTGGCAAGCATTAGGGTAAAAGCTAACACCTTCCCTTGCTTCTCTGCACCCAAGAATTGATTTCACAGTTCTGGTCCTCGCTGAAGCTAGGGAGCAGGGCGCCATCAAACAACCTTGATTGTAACTTATGGACCCCAGAGTTCCCCAGCCCCTTTCTCCACCATCGAACACACAACCGTGTCTGTCTGTCTCCATGAGGGTCATACCCCCAAGAACCTACTCTGATTACGGGTGACAGCAAGAGAAAATGATCTGTGGTTGTTGCATAATTCTAGCAATCCCTTTATCTTCTCCTCAAGAAAGCACATTAAAGGCAGGTAAGCTGGGTTTAAAGGAAAAACCCTGAAACCACTCTAGCTTTTAAATACATTCAATTGCTCAAAACGTAACACCTTTCTTACAGTAAGTTGCTAGACCACAGCAAGTTAGGGTGGTCTCTAGTTAGAGGGTGCTGCTCTAACTTTTTTTTTTTGTCAGGGTCTCCCTCTGTCACCCAGGCTGGAAAGCAGTGGCATGATCATGACAATCACAGCTTACAGCAGCCTCGATCTCCTGGGCTCAGGCGATCCTTCCACCCCAACCTCCCGGGTAGCTAGCACAACAGGCATGCACCCCCACATGCGGCTATTTTTTTTAAATTGTTTTGTAGGGGTGAGGTTTTGCTGTGTTGTCCAGGCAGGTCTCAGACTTGGACTCAAGCGACCGCCCACCTCAGCCTCCCAAACTGCTGGGATTACAGGCGTGAGCCACCGCACATGACCATGCCCTAAATATTGAGTCTCAGGTGGCAGCTCTTCTGATGACACTGTCTTTCAATGGCGAGGACACCTTTCTCTTACCCACAGTCACGAATTTCTCAGGCATTCGCGGGAAGAGCCTGGAAGTGTCTCTCTCCCTCATGCCCATGGTGGTGGTGGTCACCTCCAGCGGCCACTGCAAATTTCATCGCCTGTTAACTTGCATCACGGTGTCCACATCTAATGGAACTAATTCCGAAGGCTGGATGTCCAAATCCTATCTGGGCCGAGTTTAGGGCTTCCTGAAAAGAGACGCAACAGGTATCTTCTGGTTCAGTGGCACTTTTAAAAAGAAGTTTAATTGAAGTCTGAAATGTTGCATAAATGGAAGATATAAGTTTTAATTGAAAAATAATTATAACCACTTAATCATTTTTAAATGAGGGCTGTAATTGCAGTCAGTGCACAATAGCCGCATACAGACACTGAGATTTCTGCAATAAAGCAGGGATGGTACAGCTTGATTTGCTAATAGCACTTTCACTTCTCCTCCCTTTTGTCTCAAAGATTAATTCAGGCAAGGGCTATTAGTGCTGTTAATTGGTTCTGCAATTTAGACCTTGCGCCTGTGAATGAATGACTGATGCAGTTGCTCAGCCAATAGATGGGAGCACTCCGTCAACACTCCCCACGGCTGGCGGGGCACCGTCCTGGCGCCCAGCCTTCCTCCCACCGGCCCTCGGGGACAATGGGCTCCGCGTCTCGGTCACAGCTTCCGCAGGACCGGAGATAGGTCAACAAGATGCCTTTGAAATGAGGCTGACTTCTCGAATCTAATGGATATTCAACCAGCGCTCCTCCCTGCTCACCCGAAGGAAGATTTTTTCTTTTTGTGAACCCTCCTCTCGCTCTGTCAGGAGGCTGTGAAGGAACACGAGGCCCAGTTGTTATGAAGCTTGGCAGAAGGAGGCACCGATTGTAACATTAGCTTGAAGATAAATGTACCCCAGGGCTCGGGGAGAAAACCTTCTTTAATTGTGGCAGAGCCTTCTTGGCATGGGCCCCATGCCCCAGGGAGGCTTCAGAGACTTATCAGGCCCAACGGGGGACCATACGATTGTGCCTCCCCCTAAGGACTTTGGAGATAATTGGATGCTGAAACACCACCAAAGACGCATCCTGATTGAAGACTCAGGCTCACCAGCGGTCATCTGAGAAGCCACATCGAATTTAACTGTTCAGAAAAATTTCCATTTCCACCTCCTCTGCAATGACAGGGCCCTTGGTCTCCACCACGGATATTCAGATCCACGCTTTTCAGATCGAAGAGATTTAGAATCCATGGCCTATCTGACACTTTTTAAGCTCCCTGGAGTAGCCCCAGGCCAGGAATTGTCAGAGAAGATGAGGCTGTGGAATGCCCTAAAGGAGAGGACCTGGGGGAGGAAAACGGTCTCTTTGATCCACTTGACATTGAATGTGGACAATCCCTGAACTCTGTGTAGACTGTGGACTGGAGTTGGACATTCATGCCTCTGCCCAGGGGCCTTCATGTCCAGTCTGGCTCCCATTCACAATGTGATTCTTCTCTCCAAAATACGTTTAAAATCTCTTCTCTCCATGCAAGACAAATTGCACCATATAGGAAGAAGACCCAGGGCTCCGACAAGAGCAAGAAGGAAAGCCACAGCTCCAAGAAGCAGTTTCTTCAATAACAGATCACTGAGAAAAAAACCTCCAGCTAAGAACTCAGGAGTTTAAGTGGGAGGCCCAAACTTCACTTGTACGTAGACCACTTAGAGACCCAATCCTGACTTGTATACCACATTTTTAAAATCAAATAAAGAGGGGGAGAAAAGAAAATAGCTGTGTTCATTCTTTAGTAACAGGACAATTTTTACCTCGAACCCTGTTTCACTTCATGACAGAAACTGGGCCTTGTTCCTATGTTTTCCTGAAGGTTGAATCCAAGCTCAGAGCTTAGACAGTACCAAGGCATCAAGGATGCAACCTCTCTAGAGAATGTAAGAGCAATAATTAAACTCACTCAAAGTTGGCCTGCTTTTGTTATCATCATGCAGCATTTCGGTATACTGCTAATGATAAATACTTCTCTTCAAAAATATCTTGCGTTTGATTGAACGTCTAAACAATTGCTGCGGTTATTCTTAAGGATTAAAAATATACAAGTTTCAGATTAGCCCATTTGTACAGCTCCCTTTTTCATAAACATTGTCTACACAGAAGTGAATTCAGAAAGTTTTGCGCCGCCCAGTTGACCCCAACACTCAGTCTCTACTGCCCAAGTTCATTTCCGGATCAAGTTCTTAAGGGTCCAGAATCATTCGTGTTTGCTTTAGGCATGGATTAATGTCTCCATCTCCTGTGTTGCTACAAACACCCGCATGTAATTGGAGGACATGACCACAGCAATGAGAGCATGGCTACTGTACATAGAACGTGTTCCCTTGGTTCTGTCATTTGATGAGACGACTTGAGAGTTTTTCTTGTGTTTAAAAGCTAAAACAGAGTACAAATGGCAGTGGCATTTGTTCCATTAAAAAAAAATCTAAGTAGAAAGTATTCATCTGTTACTTTTCTCCTTTTCTAGATTGTAATATTTGTCTTGTTTACTGGCATGATTGTTTATGGAAGTTTAATACAAGAACCATGTCATTGTCTGCGTTTCTTCTTTGGCCGTTATGATTGTTTAGCTTCATGGTCATTAACTGAGGATAATTTGGTCACAGAGGGGAGGAGTGCTAACAAGTGATCCTTGAGGGTGTCAACTATACCAGGTACCCCGTTGTTAGAGTGGGCATGTTTATTGTTGCAGTGTGGCTGGTGCAGGGGCCCCTGATTATGGCCCTTTTGCCATCTGAGAATGATTGGGCAAACAATGAGGCCTGCTTGGGGTGTCCTCCATGACTCTTCCAAGACTGGGTTTGGGGGAGTCCCAGATAAGGAGAGCTGTCTTGGGCTTGCACCCTATGGATTTAGTTTCTTTGCTGCATTTTGCAAAGCATACCAGAGGAAGGGGAAAACCCTGACCCGTGCTGTCATGATCACACTGGGCTCCTGAACTGAACCAAAACATGAGGAGGAACTGAGGACATTTCTGCTCACTGCGAATGCTGGGCCTTGTGTAAGGACAAGCTGCGGAGACACACAGCAAGCGTCCCCAGAAGCCTGGTCACTTGCAAGTGGGCCAGAAACGAGTGTCCGGTCGTCATCCCAGGTGAAAACCTTCACAAGCTTCGTTGTGAGAACATTGAAACCGATCACAGAACCCAACTGCATATGGTTGATCAGATGTACATATTTACATGGACGTTGACAGAGTAGTCTGAGTCATGGATATCCCCCTTTGCAGACTACATAAACATCCTCAAAGATGGTTCCCGTGGATCTGGGCTATCTGATTGGCAAATCACTGAGTGAGAGCCCACTGACAGAGAGACCAGCAAGCCAGCGGCACCCTTCCCCACAAAGAGCCATGTTGACAAGTTTATTTCTGTCTGAGAAAGCTTCAAGCTACACTCGCACTCTTCTAAAAAAAAAATAAAAACACTCTAAAACCTTGAATTACACAAAAGATAAGAATCTGAAAATATTCTAATCTGAAACCGTAATTGGAGGCATTAATTTTATATATAATTGGGGGGTAGAGACCTCTGCCCATCAATTTGACATTAATTTCACTAAAGGAAGATATTCAAACACAACCTCATAATGGAATCATTAATCTGATGAAAACTTTACTCACCAACATGAACAAGCAAATCAAAAGAGAGGAAGTAAAAAATGTCTGCAAATATAGGAAAAGGTGCTTATCAGTGGATAATAATCAAAGAACTGCAGGTTAAAATGAGACATGACTTCCACCGATTCTTTCTTGAAAATTATAAAAACATATAATCCTCAGTTTTCAAAGATACAGAAAATTGTCAGTAAGCATAGTTTGTTAGCAAGAATGTAAACTGATCTAACTTTTTGAGAGAACAATGCATCAGAATTTAATTGTAAATTTTTGAATGTTCATTCCAGATATTTCACTTTAGGGGGTTTATACTAGAAAAAGATGAAGCAAATGGGGAAAGATTACGGTTGTAAGATATCAATATTGTGATTTTTTTATAATAAAGCAATTGGAAACAACTAAACATACATTAATAGAGAACTGAATAAATACATTAGAACAGAGTCACATGGTGAGATATCATGAAGCCTTTTAGAAGACTGAAGTCAATCTTGGTGTAATAGAATAAATAATGTTCTACAATCTGTTGAATAAAAAATATAAAAGCTGTACAATGAATAAACATCATTGTCGACATAATAAACATACAGTTTTATTTTGGGCCTCTCGTTGTCATTTTAAAATTTGGTCAGTGGGTGTTCATCTCTGTTGTAACTACATGAAAATCCCCGCAGGCCGGTGACTTTTCTGCTCACCCTTGGTTGGTAGACAATGATCGTCATCTTAAGTGACAACTACCATCTCTATCCAAACATCAGAATGGTCGGTGCATGGTGTTTATCTAAATTCCAGACCTGACTCAATATTGTTTATGATGAGACCTATGAAGGCATCAGTCCTTGGCCCGCTGGCCCCAGTTTGCCATGCGCCTGCGAGCTCTGCTTGTGAGGCGGTGGGCTGTGTCGCCGGAAGCCGGCACCTGCGGAGAAGGGTGGTGTTACCTTCCTCCTCTCCTCAGGGACCTCCCGCTCCTTTTCCTCCCTGTGCAACCCAGCCACTCCCACGAAAACCTGCGAGCTAATTCTGCCTCCTTGGGAGTGGTGGGGACAGGTGGGTGGGATGGGAGGAGTGGGGAGGGCCTAGAAGCATCCTTACATGAACGGGTTGTCTCCTTGCTGGGTCAGAGAAGGTGTATCAGAGGCCGGGAGGAGAGCGATGGGACAGCAAAGACAAAATCTACTCTGAAGGCAAGGGAGCAGGGGGGCAGTTGGCTAAGTGACCCAGGTCTCACCGAGGAGGGAGAGAGAGAGGGAGAGCATCCCATGGGTCAGGAAAGTGACGGACAGTTGAGGGGAGTTGAGAAAGAGTGGCCTGGGCAAGAAACAGCAGCACAGGGGATTGGGACAGAGGGAGAGGGCAGGGACAGGGAAGACAGGGCGACCCAGGTGCTTTATGGGTGTATTCCATACCTCCTGAGCAGAGTGGCTTATTAGTCTCCTCTGACAAATGTAACTGAGGCTCAGAGAAGTCAAGTGAACAGCAGAGCAAACAGCTCAACCCAGGACCCTTGGGTCTCCGAGAAACAGAACCGAATACCACATGTTCTCACTCATAAGCGGAACCGGAACATTAATCACAGTAGCACAAGGAGGGATGGGTAGTCGCGGGGTACCACCAGGGGCGGGGGTGGGGGGCACATAACAAGACCAAGGGTCCCCGGTCCTAAACCGAGGGAAGCGAGGACCAGTTAGAGTCCCACACTTCACCTACACAAGCATCACTTGTGTACCTAATCCTGACTTGGACGCCCCATCTCCATAACAAAATTAAGTTACAATAAAACAAAACTTCCCACGCCTTCCGCACGCTGGTGGTTCCCAAACCTGAGACCTACAAAACAAGTATCCGTCTGGCAACTCAGAATCATCTGGAGACCTTTCCAATTCCTGACCCATCATCCACGGCCTCGTCCCATCCCCACGAAGTCAGCATCTCCGGGAGAGAAGGTCAGGCAACAGGAGTGACCCACAAGCCCCTCAGGCGATGCCGTGGGGCGGCCAAGTGTGAGAACCCACGTCTTAGGTGTGTCCCATCGCCCCGTGCAGGGCAGGTGGGAGATGAACCGCGGTTGGCTTTCCGACCCCCTGCTTCGCTTTGCTTGATTCCCTGCTGGTCCCTGCTTGGAGTAGTTATCAGCACACGTGTGGGTTGTGAGATTGGGATCCCCCAGTGAGGAAACTGAGGACCGTCGTGGGGTGCCCTGAGAGGGGCCTCCGCGAGTAGGGGCAGAGCTGCCGCCCACACCACGATCCGCAGGACGGGCTGGTCTCCCCCGCGGGACTGGAGGGAGGGAGACAGGAGGGTGGTGGGAGGAGGGGGAGGGCATCGGGCCTGCAAGATGAAAAGGGGTGACTATGGAGCAGCTCGACAGAGACCGCGGCGTTGCCTGGGGAAGGCTCTGAGGGGAGCTGGGGAACAGGTGCGCAGTGCTGCGCGTGCTCGCGGGTCCACCCTGCACGACCCAAGTCCCCGAAGGCTCCAGTGGCTTCGAGGAGCCTTTCTGCTGAGTGTCGGGCTCCCTCCGGTGGCGGCTGCCACTCATCACCGGATGCTCGGGGACCCGGCGACCCTGCCACGCGGTGGGAGCCACCTGGCTGCGCGTTGGAATCCCCTGGGCGCTTTTAAACCGTGCCCGTGCCCCAGGCTGGCGACATCCCAGTCCCTGGGGAGAACGAGCCCTGCGCTGTTCGGTGTGGTCGCCGCTAGCCACTTGCAGCTAGCAGGAACTTAAGATGTGGCTTAATGGGGGGGGGTTGGCTGTAGTGGGAATCTGCCTGGGGGGTGGGGGGCGTGGCATTGGGAATATTTGTATGCCTAACCCTGAATTGTACCCCACAATTTTAAAATAAAAAAATTTAAAAGTTAAAAAAAAGACGTGGCTCATTTGAACGGAGATAGGACTGCAATGTAAGACACAGGTTGGATTTCTTGGTACAGAAAGGCAATGCAAAGTATCTAACAATTTCTTCATTAATTACGTGTGGAAGTGGCATTTTGAACGTTAGATCAAGTAGTTTATGTAAATCAATGTGCTTGCTTTTTACTTTTTCAGAATGTAATTTAGAATTACGTATGTGGCTCACATGTACAACTCAGATCCTACGCGAGACTGCCAGGTTCGTCCAAGTAAAAATACTGGATGCCTGGATAAATTTTAATTTCAAACACACACAAGTAACTTTTTAGTATAGTTATTGAATTTTTAGTATAAATATGTTCCACGTAATGTTTGGGGTATGTTTACGCTAAATACAAAATTCATGGTTTCTCTGGAACTGAAATTTAATTGGGTGTTTCGTAGTTTGTCTGGCCACCCCAGTACGTCTGTTTAACTCTAGCTACTCAGAGCGTGGTCCAAGGACCAGCAGCCTAGGTCTTCCTTGACAGCCTGTCAGAAATGCAGCCTCTGTTCTTTGTCTCTGTGATAGATCACTGAGTATGATCGACTCCAAATCCACCTAAGTTGCTGCGAAGTCCATAACTTTTTCTTTCTTTATGACTGTATAATATTCCATTGTGTATATGTACCACATTTATTTTATCCAGTCCAGCTTCAAGGGGCAACATGGTTGGTCCCATGTTTTTGCTGTTGTGAATAGAGCTGCAACAAACATACATGTGCAGGTGTCTTTTTTGTAGACTGATTTGAGTTCCTCCGGGTATATTCCCAATAGGGGAATTGCTGGGTCATATGGAAGGTCGATTTCTAACTGTCGGGGGGGGGGTAGGCTTGGTAGTTGAGGGAAACTGCTAGGGGAGGGTACCTGTATAATCAGTGTTTGTATACCTAACCCTGAATTGTACCTCACATCTTTATAATAAAAAAAAATTTTTTTAAGAGAAAGAAATGCAACCTCTTGGCCCCACCCATAGCCACTGACCAGAATCCGCAGTTCACCAAGACCCTTGGGTGACACATGTGAACATCTATGCCTGAGAGGCACTGAGCCTGAAAGCCACCAGCCAAGTGGAAGCATGCAGGAAAAGGAAGATGGGACTCTCCTCTGTCCTTGGGAAGGCAGACAGCACTGAATTCAAATCCTGCAGCCACCCTCCTCTCTCCTCAAGCCCACAATGCCCAGCATGTGAAGGCTGATGGAGTAAACGAATGATGTGTGAACGGGTGAGTGAATACATGGATGAATAAATAGATGAGTGGCTGAGTGAGTGTTTGAGATGGTGAACAAGCTTGAGAGCAAATGGATGGTTGAATGAAGAATTTCACAGTGAACCCTGT